>SDVV010041712.1:0-10408 GCA_016164225.1 Gammarus roeselii | reverse complement strand
ACGAACGGTACTTGTATCCTCACTCTCCTCACTAACGGGACTTGTATCCTCACTCTCCTCACGAACGGTACTTGTATCCTCACTCTCCTCACTAACGGTACTTGTATCCTCACTCTCCTCACTAACGGTACTTGTATCCTCACTCTCCTCACGAACGATACTTGTATCCTCACTCTCCTCACTAACGGTACTTGTATCCTCACTCTCGTAATTAAGCGTACCTTTCACCTCACTCTCGTCACTAGCTGAACATTTTACCTCACTCTCCTCACTGACCGCACATTTTACCTCACTCTCCTCACTGACCGCACCTTTTACCTCACTCTCCTCACTGACCGCACCTTTTACCTCACTCTCCTCACTGACCGCACCTTTTACCTCACTCTCCTCACTGACCGCACCTTTTACCTCACTCTCCTCACTGACCGCACCTTTTACCTCACTCTCATAACATACCTTACCTCCACGTCACTCTCACCATTAACCTTACCTTCCACCTCAATCCTATCACTCACCCGCATTACTGACCGCAGTTCACTTCTCCATCACCACTGGCCGTACCATTTACTACACTCTCATCACTGACCATGTTTTTTACCTCACTAAATCACTGACTGTTAATTTCATCTCAGCCTCATCACTAACCGTACCTTTCATCTGAGTGCAATCACTGACCGTACCTTCAACCTCACCCTCATAACTGACAATACTTTTACATCGCTTTCATCACTGACCGTAACTTTTACTTCAGTCTCATCACTTACTGTACCTATTATTTCACACTCATCACTGGCCGTACCATTCACCTCACTCCCATCACTGGCCGACCATAACTTTTACCTCACTCTCATTACTGACCGTACCTTTTACTTCACTCTCGATACGTATCTTGTACCTCACTCTCATCACAGACTGTGCTGTGATGTGAGTGAGGTACATCAGTAATCCTGCCTTTTACCTCCACCTCATCACTGACCGTACCTTTCACCTTCACCTCATCACTGAGCGTACCTTTAACTTCCACGTCATCACTGACCTTACATTCACCTCAACCTTCACTGACCGTACGGTTAAGCTCACCTACATCACTGGCCGTACCTATTACCTCACCCTCATCACTAACAATACCTAGTACCTCACCCTCATCACTTACACTGCCTATTACCACACCTTCATCACTAACACTACTTATTACCTCACCCTCATCACTAACACTACCTATAACCACACCCTCATCACTAACACTACCTATTATCGCACCCTCATCACTGACACTACCTATTACCACACCCTCATCACTAACACTACCTATAACCACACCCTCATCACTAACACTACCTATTACCACAACCTCATCACGAAAACTACTTATTATCACACCCTCATCACTAACACTACCTATTACCACACCCTCATCACTGAAAAAACATCGGTATAGTTGAAGAAAAACAGACGCTTTCTTCATCATAAATATTTAATACTGGTCAATTTTTTCAAATTCACGGAGAAGCTTTGTCCGGACAAAATATCAAAATAATAATCCATATGGAGTTAAATTCGAAGTGGAGAAGCTTTCGTTATGTGTCTTTCGCTGTTAACTAACCATGAACGTTTTGTTCTCTCTCCCCCTACCTTTTACCTGAGCGTCATTGCCACCATACCTTTCACCTGAGCGTCATTGCCACCATACGTTTCACCTGAGCGTCATCTCCACCATACCTTTCACCTGAGCGTCATTGCCACCATTCCTTTCACCTGAGCGTCATCTCCACCATACCTTTAACCTGAGCGTCATTGCCACCATACCTTTCACCTGAGCGTCGTCTCCACCATACCATTCACCTGAGCGTCATTGCCACCATACCTTTCACATGAACGTCATCTCGACCATACCTTTCACTTAAGCGTCCTCTCGACCATACCTTTCACCTGAACGTCATCTCGACCATACCTTTCACCTGTGCGTCATCTCCACCATACCTTTCACCTGAGCGTCATCTCGACAGTCCCTTTCACTTGAGCGCCATCTCGAACATACCATTCACCTGAGCGTCATCTCGACTATGCCTTTCACCTGAGCGTCATCTCGACCATACCTCTCACCTGAGCGTCATCTCGACCATACCTTTCACCTGAGCGTCATCTCGACCATACCGTTCACATGACCGTCATCTAAACCATACATTTCACCTGAGCGTCATCTCGACCATAACTTTCACATGAGCGTCATCTCTATCATACCTTTCACATGAGCGTCATCTCGATCATATCTTTCACATGAGCGTCATCTCGACCATACATTTCACCTGAGCGTCATCTCAACCATGCCTTCCACCTGAGTGTCCCCTCGACCATACCTTTCACCTGAGCGTCATCTAGACCGTCATCTCGACCACACCTCTCGACCATACCCTTCACCTGAGCGTGATCCAAACCATACCTTTCACCTGAGCGTCATCTAGACCTTTTCTTTCACCTGAGCGTTCTCTCGACCATACCTTTCACCCGAACGTCATCTCGACCATACCTTTCACATGAGCGTCATCTCGACCATACCATTCACCTGAGCGTCATTTCGACCATACCTTTCACATGAGCGTCATCTCGACCATACCTTTCACCTGAGCATCATCTCGACCATATCTTTCACCTGAGCGTCATCTCGACCATACCTTCAACCTGCGTGTCATATCGACCATACCTTTCACCTGAGCGTCATCTCAACCATACCTTCCACCTGAGCGTCATCTCGACCATACCCTTCACCTGGGTGTTATCTCGACCATACCTTTCACCTGAGCGTCATCTGACCATATCTTTCACCTGAGCGTCATCTCGACCATACCTTTCACCTGAGCGTCCCCTTGACCATACCTTTCACCCGACCGTCATCTCGACCATACCTTTCACCTAAGCGTCATCTCGACCATACCATTCACATGAGCGTCATCTCGACCATACCTTTTACCTGAGCGTCTTCTCGACCATATCTTTCGCCTGAGTGTCATCTCGACCATATCTTTCACCGAGCGCCATCTCGACCATACTTTTAACCTGAGCGTCATCTCGACCATACCTTCCACCTGAGCGTCCTCTCGACCATACCATTCACCTGAGCGTCATCTCGACCATACCTCTCACCTGAGCGTCATCTCGACCATACCTTCACCTGAGCATCATCTCGACCATACATTTTACCTGAGCGTCATCTCAACTATACCTTTCACCTGAGCGTCATATTGACCCTACCTTTCACCTGAGCGTCATCTCGACCATACCTTTCACCTGAGCGTCATCTCGACCATACCTTTCACCTGAGCGTCATCTCGACCACACCTTTAACCTGAGTGTCATATCGACCATACCTATCACCTGAGTGTCATCTCGACCATACCTTTCACCTGAACGTACCCTCGACCCTACCTTTCACCTGAGCGTCATCTCGACCATACCTTTCACCTGAGCATCATCTTGACCATAGCCTTTACCTGAGCGTCATTTCGACCTCACTTTTCACCTGAGCGTCCTCTCGACCATACCTTTCACCTAAGTGTCTTCTAGACCATACCTTTCACCTGAGCGTTATCTCGAACATACCTTTCACATGAGCGTCATCTCGACCCTACCTTTCACCTGGGTGTCATCTCGACTATACCTTTCACCTGAACGTCCTCTCGATCGTACCTTCGCCGAGCGTCATCTCGACCATACCTTTTACCTGAGCGTCATCTCGACCGTACCTTTCACCTGAGCGTCATTTCGACCATACCTTTCACCTGAGCGTCATCTCGACCATATCTTTCACCTGAGCGTCATCTCCAGTATACCTTTCACATGAGCTTCATCTCGACCCTACCTTTCACTTGAGCATCATCTCGACCATACCTGCCACATGAGCGTCATCTCGACCCTACCTTCCAAATGAGTGTCATCTCGACCATACCTTTCACCTGAGCGTCATCTCGACTATACCTTCCACCTGAGCCTCATCTCGACCATACCTTTCACATGAGCGTCATATCGACCATACCTTTCACCTGAGCGTCATCTCGACCATACCTTTCACCTGAGCGTCATCTCGACCATACCTTTCACCTGAGCGTCATCTCGACCATACATTTCACCTGAGCGTCATCTCGACCATGTTCTTCACCTGAGCCTCATCTCGACCATACCTTTCACCTGAACGTCATCTCGACCATACCTTCCACCTGAGCGTAAGCTCGACTATACCTTTCACCTGAGCGTCCTCTCGACCATACCTGTCACCTGAGATTCGTCTCGACCATACCTTTCACCTGAGCGTCATCTCGACCATACCTTCCACCTGAGCGTCATCTCGACCATACCTTCCACCTGAGCGTCATCTCGACCATGCCTTTCACCTGAGCGTCATCTCGACCATGCCTTCCACCTGAGCGTCATCTCGACCATGCCTTCCACCTGAGCGTCATCTCGACCATACCTTTCACCTGAGCGTCATCTCGACCATACCTTCCACCTGAGCGTCATCTCGACCATGCCTTCCACCTGAGCGTCATCTCGACCATGCCTTTCACCTGAGCGTCATCTCGACTATATCCTTCACCTGAGCGTCAACTCTGTCGTATCGTCCATCCAACCATCATCTCTGTCGTATCTTACATCCAACCGTCTTCTCTGTAGTATTTTCCATCCAACCGTCTTCTTTGTCGTAACTTCCAACCAACCGTCTTCTTTGTCGTATCTTTCATCCGACCGTCATCAATAGACAAATCTTCCATCCAATAATCATCTCTGTCGCTTCTTTCAACAAACAGTCTTCTCTGTCGTATCTTCCATCCGACCGTCTTCTCTGTCGTACCTTCCATTCGACGAATTTCTCTGTCGTATCTTCCATCCAACCGTCTTCTATGTCGTATCTTCTGTCAACCGACATCTCTGTCGTATCGTTCATTCAACCGTCACCTTTGTCGTATCTTCCATCCAATCGTCTTCTCTGTCGCATCTTCCAACCAACCGTCTTCTCTGTCGCATCTTCCAACCAACCGTCTTCTCTGTCGCATCTTCCAACCAACCGTCTTCTCTGTCGCATCTTCCATCCGACCACCATCTCTGTCGTATCTTCCAACCCACCGTCTTCTCTGTCGTACCTTCCATTCGAACAAGTTTTTTGTCGTATTTTCCATCCAACTGTCTTCTCTGTCGTATCTTCCATCCAACCGTCATCTCTGTCGTATCGTTCATACAACCGTCATCTTTGTCGTATCTTCCATCCAACCGCCTTTTCTGTCGTATCATCCATCAAATCGTCATCTCTGTCGTATCTTTCATCCAACCGTCATCTCTGTCTTATCTTTCATGTAACCGTCTTCTATGTCATTTCTTCCATCCAACCGTCTTCTCTGTTATATCTTCCATCAACCGTCTTTTCTGTCGTATCTCCTATCCAACCGTCATCTCTGCTTTACATCACCATAGTCGGGCCGCCGTCGTTTATTAACTTCCGGGAACTGCATCTACTACCAGGAATTGACTGAGACGCCCCGCGGTGACGGGTATACCTACGATGAACTCCAAGATTTCTGCAAGAAGACGATGTTCAGTAAACTTTTCGATGGCGCCTGGGGTTTTTCAACTTACACCAACGAACTCACGCAGTGGGAGAGCGCTGATAGCGCGGTCAGTAAGTAAAGGGGTTTGGTTGAACAATAATAAAGCAGACGGTGCGTGCGGTAATGCCGGGTTGTTTTGGTATTGCTTTTATTAGCTATCGTCACCTGTTTGAACGGAGGTTGGCAAATTATTTTGCATGACACGCCAATGTATGTACGTATGTATGTATCGACATACAGCTGTTTCCCCTGATTAGGATGGTGGCTAGGTTAGGCTGACACAGAGGGGAGCGCCCAATCTCCCCGCCACAAGGCCGCCACGTCCTTGCCGAGGCTCGAACTCGCGACATGTAGGACCAGAGGGTGGCACTGCAGTCAGACACGCTAACCACTTAGCCACGGCGGCCCAAGTATCCGATAGTTATCATTAATGTAAGGCACCGCCTAGTTTCCTCATTCTTCTCTATATTTTATAGTTCAATTGTTAGGTTCATTGTGATGAAGGATATTCAGAGGGTCCCATGCTAGTCAGGTCTCCGCCTCGTATAAATTGACTACAATCAATGCTTATTTCCTCATCATCGGTTTCAGTTGAGCTTGCAGTTTGAGAGGATTAAAGAAAAGAATCGTCCATAAGTTGAACTGAAGATCCGTGAATTATATTCATGAGTGACCAGATATTGTCAGCACAGATGAGACAAGATAAAATATAGTTTGGGAGGTGGGTAGGAGCGCAGCTCACTAGTGTTGCTTGCTCCAACAATGACGAGGTAAACTACGCTTCCAGTGAAAACAAAAAAAAAACTACAATAATGTCGGGATGAACTGCGTTCTAAGCAAAAAAGCCACAGTTGTTCCAAGGATAAGGGGAGAACAACGCACTTGGCAATGAAACAACAGTTGCTCCAACATTGATGGGATAAACTACGCTCCCCCCAGAGAAAAAATAGTGGCTCAAACAATGAGGGGCGAACAAGTTCATCCCAGAATTTTGAGACTAGAAACGAAATCGCCGAACATTCATCAAACATTTTCACCCAATCTCTCTCAAATGGCACCAGCCCCTATAAATGGAAAGAGGCCAATGTTACCCCAATTTAAGAAAAAGGACAAAAAGTGTCTCGAAAATTAAGGTCCATTTAGTCTTTTCTCAGTCATTGGCAAATTGATGGAAAGTTTGATAACGGATTAAATGACAGAATTCTTCGAATCAAACAAATTGGTTGTCGACTCCCAGCATGGCTTCATACACAATCGTTCCTGTTATACGAACATGCTACTTTTTTCAAGAATATAATTGATATATACGACACAAAATCTCCAATCGATATCGTATTCCTTGACTTTCAAAAGGCCTTTGATAAGGTTCCCACAAGCGCCTAGTTAGTAAATTGCACAGCATCGGTATTCGAGGAGAGCTTAAAAACTGGATAAAAAGGTTGGCTTACGGACAGACGGCAGCGAGTTGTACGTTAAGGAGCTCCTTCCCCCTGGGGTATAGTTACAAGCAGCGTGCCTCAAGGATCCGTGTTTGGTCCAGTTCTCTTTATAATTCTTATTAACGATCTCGATTGCAATGTACTCTTGAACATTAGCATGTTTGCAGACGACACTGAGAGACGAGGAAAACTGAAAACTGAATTAGAGTGAAGTTATGCATAAAGGTTCTCATAACCTCAAGCACGAATATTCAATGTCTGGAAATAAACTCATTCCGATCCCCGAAGAGAGAGATTTAGGTGTCATCATTAGTAACGATTTAAACGTAACAAGCTAGGTATGATATTCTGCACTATCTCGTACAAAAACCCACACACGATGCTCATGTTATACAAAGCATTTGTTAGACCGCATCTCGAGTACTCCATTCAATTCTGGTCTCCATATCTTAGAAAATACGTTATTAAATTAGAAAAGGCTTAAAATAGAACTACCAAACTCAGCCTTTCGCTGCGGAATAAATCGTACGAGGACAGGCTAGGTGAACTCAATCTTCATTCGCTCGAGAAACGTCGAGTCAGAGGCGACATGATCGAAGTGTGGAAGATTATGAAGGGTAAGGAAAACGTTGACCGAGCGGGTCTTTTCACTCTTGATACGAACGGAGTGACTAGGAACAATGGATTCAAACTGTTGGGAAACGTTTCTTACTCTACATCACACGCAGTTTCTTTCACACATAGAGTTGTCGAAGAATGGAACAAACTTCCAGTGGAGGTTTTAAACAGCAAAACAATCTAAACGTTCAAGTCGCGGCTTGACAAGCTCAACATAAATCGACGATAAAAAGGTGAGCCGTTCCCTGTCTTGATGTTATTAAAACAGAAATGGCGCATGAAGTTCTCTTATAGACGTTCTACTTCAGAACTAATCCTCTTGCTTTCATAAGGCAACCTAGTTGGCGCTAATAGGCCTGTTGTTGTCTTCCTACACTTGTAAACACTCGTAAACTACGCTCCTAGCAAAGAAACAACATAGACAACAGTTTCTGCAATTATAACTGACCAACTACGCTTCTAGCAAGAACAGTTGCTGCTGTAGCGTTCAAACTGTACAAAGTTCGACGTCAAATAATCATGACGTCATACGTAGAAGTATTATAGTATTATATCATGCGTTAAAAATAATAATAATAATAATAACTGTATATATTAAAACATGTAACAATTGTAGCATAGTAAAAACTTGTTAAGCGGCTTTACGAAGCTAGGTGATCTGACATTATCAAACCGTCAGAAACAAAGCTCATCCAGGAAGGAATAGTATGCAACAGTGGAAGTGAAACGAGTGTATGATGCAGTGATTGACATTGAATGACTGGTTGCAACGTACTATTACAGCTTCTACATTCCTGTAAGTATAAACTACGGACTCTATATAAATATTCCATCACCAACTCAAACAATTATTTCGAATAACATATTTTACCATGGCATGCAACAATAAAATATAATATCAAATTCAAATGATGAAATCGATCACAGCCTACAATAGTGTGTGTAGAGCTACCTTCAAAACAATACCTTAAAATAAGCATTCAAATTGTATCAAACATTGTGTTTCCAAACCTTCAAAAAGTTTAAGCGTAACATTTGGCCACAACCGACACTGCTCTTGAACCGGCGCGAAGCTCTAGCTCACTTTCCACGTCAGAGTTCCCGCAGAAACAACTAAGTTTGATTACTCCGGTGCGTGTTAGTTAGCAAACAATCTTCCTATCCCTGGCCCAAGACGCCACGGCGATCCCGTGTCCTGCATCACTTCATCCGCGAGCGGTCAACTGTCAGCTCACTGTTCCGTACAACCTCCACAACACCCAAAAAAATTAAGTACCGTTCTCAATTAGGCACAATAAACGTCAATAATCTCATCAAGCGTTCGTTCATTCCAACCTCTCGGCGACTAAACAAAAGTGACCAAGAACATCCTGATGATCTGAGGAGTCAAAGAAATAAATCCAAAGAAATAAATCCCATGATTCAATAATGTCGAGCAAACTACGTTCCGAGCAAAGAAACATCAGTTGGTCCAACAATGACGGGTTGAACTACGCCCTAGCTCAGGAACAACAGTTGCTTCGTGAATGACTGAATTAACGTGGCTCCGAGCAAAGAAACACCAGTTGGTCCAACAATGGCGGCATGAACGAAACCCCTAGCAAAGAAAATACAGTTGGTCCAGCAATGAGGGGCAATCTGCGCTCCAGCAAAGAAACAACAGTTGCTACCAACAATGACGGCATGAACTACACTCCTAGCAAAGAAACAACAGTTGCTACCAACAATGACGGCATGAACTACACTCCTAGCAAAGAAACAACAGTTGCTACCAACAATGACGGCATGAACTACACTCCTAGCAAAGAAACAACATTTGCTTCAACAAGGACAGGCGAACTACACCTTCCGAGCAATGGAACAACAGCTGCTTCAACATTTACCGGTGAATTACGTTCTTAACAATGAAACGACAGCTGCTCCACTATTTACGGGTGAACTACGCTCCTAGCAAGGAACCAACAGTTGCTCCAACAATGACGGGTAAACTACGCTCCTAGCAGAGACCAGAGCTGCTTCTTCAATGACTGGGTAAACTACGATCCCAGTTAAGAGACAGCAGTTGCCTAAAAAGAAACTGAAAAATCACATTGCTAGCAAGGAGACGGCATTCGCTCAA
Organism: Gammarus roeselii; assembly: GCA_016164225.1. Taxonomy (NCBI): domain Eukaryota; kingdom Metazoa; phylum Arthropoda; class Malacostraca; order Amphipoda; family Gammaridae; genus Gammarus; species Gammarus roeselii. The sequence continues at coordinate 638 of SDVV010041712.1, read as the reverse complement.
ACGATGAAGGGTTGACTATGCTCCTAGCAAAGAGAACAGCTGCTCCGACGGGGACTGAGTGAGCTACGCTCCTAGCAAATAACTGCAATAATTATGGGATGCACCACGCTCCAAGCAAATAAGCAAAAAACTGCATTCATTATGGGATGCACTACGCTCAAATTAATAAGCAAATAACTACATTAATTGTGGGATGCACTATGCTCCAAGCATTGAGACATCAGATGCTGTAATCATTTCGGGAGAGCTACGCTTCTAGCCAAACGACAATACATTCACCAATAGCTGCGGGGTGAATTACGCTCGGATCAGAAGGGCAGTTGCTCCTACAATGTTTGGATGAATTAAGCTTCTTACAGACGTCTTTTGCTCCAACGATGCTTGAATGAATTAAGCTCCGTACAGACGTCTTTTGCTCCAACAATGTTTGGATAAGTTTAGCTCCTTACAGACGTCTTTTGCTCCAACAATGTTTGGATGAAAATCAAGTTCCTTACAGACGTCCTTTGCTCCAACGATGCTTGAATGAATTAAGCTCCGTACAGACGTCTTTTGCTCCAACAATGTTTGGATAAGTTTAGCTCCTTACAGACGTCTTTTGCTCCAACAATGTTTGGATGAAAATCAAGTTCCTTACA
>SDVV010041711.1:0-10408 GCA_016164225.1 Gammarus roeselii | reverse complement strand
ACGGGCGTGAAAGGTATGCTTGACACGGGTCGAGCCTAATTACAATACATTCCCAAAACACATCATTATTGTACGCGGCGGCACTGCCCACAGCAGCAGCAAAATTCACATTACAGTCCCAAACACATAAATATACCCGCGTCACACACCCAATCATGACAACCTGTGGGATTTCTACCTAAAATTCAAATGAGATTTAAACATTATAAGAAAGCAATGTACGTTTTTATCAATGCCGACCAGTTCAGACAATTCCCACACACCAACATGAAATGTATTTGCCACTAGGCCATGCATGAATTGTTAATATCGCCACCTCTATCTCCCGACATGAAATATTACTAGTACTCATCTATTCCGCAGGCAAAGGGAGTTTTGGTTTGCGGAGTTCAATACATGAACACCGCTTGTAACAGTCTAAACCACGTGAAGGTTCTCCCCATTTTAGACCTGAAGGGTTGATCAAATAGCTTGGGGAGGACATTTACTTATGCCTTAGGGGCTTACTACTTTAATAAATTATCTATGATATATGTATAATTTTACGTTGAATGATGCTGAACAATTAATTATGATCATGATTGATGATGCACAGTTATTAGGCAGGGCAAGTTGATACTTTACATACAACACTTCAACTTTAACCAAGACAACACGGAGAACAACGACCCACTTCCTATCACGACCTCAGGGCACAGAACTGAACTGCCTTATTTGGCTCCTCTATATATACAAGGTATTTCTCCGGAACTACCCTGACTTTGCTTCAATCGGCAAGTGCTCTCAAGGCCATTAGATACCGGATGCTTTGTAGTTGATGTCCAATTTAACCAAACAGTTCGATCGACCTCTCACCGACTTAGATTAGGATGTAATGCATACGAAGTCGAGCCGTAAGCACTCGCTTACAACTACCACAATTTTATCCCATCAATATATACGTGCAATACTACAATCAAATACTAAATTTTTATTAACACATGCACGATATAGGGGTATTATCTAATTAGTTATCTAATTACATTCTAGCTCCCGGGTGGGGACAGGAAATGATCCTTCGAAGATGGCTTTAGGAATGCGACCGTCTACCGCTCATTCAAATCAGCCGGGCAATTAGTGCTGCATAAAGTGGTTGCATTTTTGTGACAAACAACTTTATTTACGTCCTGCTGCCGACTTGCCGGCTACAGACAGCACGTCTGTCGACTTCCGCCGACTTCCATTCATTCTTAGCCTGACTGACTTACTTCATATCTATACTTCCCCCTTCCGCTGAAATTTCTTCACTTCACGAGAGGAGAAAAATTTCTCTCTAAACTCACATATACATCATTCACATCCGACAACTTTCCCCACGCTTGCGTACTGTTTTGTTCCCTCTCGCTCTGCTCTATGTTGCGTTGTTTATCGAAGGAGCTTGGCTACATCGTGATTCTAATCAAAGGATCATACTTTTTTCCAATCCATGTACGTCTGGATGGAAAAGCCCTTGCACAGCTTACGTTACTTATGACGTTTAGACATGTTTCCATGTTTTACTCCGTCAATATTCGGTACAGCAAATTTCCAGTATCACGATGCATCTTGTCTAAAGGGTATGCGATGGCACTGCCATTTCAGATCAACGGCTGCCACTGCATCTTTTAATGTTGTTGCCTCGCTTTGATTGCGGCATCTGGAAATGATTTATCAGTACGGGAGTTGACAGATGTCGTCGGTGTTCCCCCAGTAATGTTCCGTCTAGAATATTTGCCAGTACGGAAAGTCACAAAATCGATCGATGCCAGGGTTTCCCTGATAATATTTCGTTTGCCTTCCTTCACCGGTGCCTTGATAGTGCATCTGCTCAAGACCTCCGTTTTCACAATGGTGCGTACTCATATTATGAGATTTTCATGTAACAAAATCCAAAAGGGAGAAATTTTCAAGGAGGGGTCATGTATACATCCTGTTCATCTCATAATTTTCCCCACACTTGTGTACTGCCTCTTTCCTCCTTGCTAGGTTCTATGGTGCGTCTGGTTCTCGAGGGAAGCTAGGCTACGTCCTAACACTAATCAAAGGACCATAAACTTTCCACTCCATGTACGTCTGGGTTAGAAAGTCTTTGCATAGCTTAAGTTACCTCTGACGTTTGGACATGTTTCCATGTTTAATCCGCCAATATTCGGTACGGCTGATGCAGGTACCCTTGACTAATTTGCTATAGCAAATTTCCGTGTCATGACGCATCTTATCGAAATGCAGACAAATGGCACTGCCATTTCAGATCAACGGTTGTTTAAACAACTTTTACTGTCTTTGTTTAGCTTATTTTACGACGTTTTGAACATTGCTAATACGGAAGTTCACGGATTACGATCAGTGTTTCCCCAGCAAGATGTTTCATTTGCCTACCCTCACCGTGGCATTGATATTCCCCAGTTCATGAATTTTAGTGTTCACAAGGTTACGTACTCATGTTATGAGTCGGCGTCTCGCCTGCGCTTGTATCTTTAATTTTACAATTATCTCATAACTAAATACGTTTATACATGGTATGGCCCTAAGCGTTCTTACATGACGAGTTTTCGTTGCTCAACATACCTTAATGCCTAAATTTGCTGTTACTTACATTATCTACATTTGGAAAGTTTGGAGGACTGGCTTCCGTTCATATGTGTATTGTTTTTTGTGTTTTTGTTAGGTGCCTTTCCTCTTTCCCTTTATAGTCACTCTGCAGTGGATTTTACCAACACCTCAGGTTATATCTGACTGCAGTTTCGTTGCTGCTTGTTTGCTGCTCCCCCAGTTGTTCTGCTTCGTTCCCTTCGTTAGTTGGGCCGTCGTCCAGTGTGACCGTCTCCTCTTCGTTTAGTTGGAGGGAAAAAGGGTCGTTTCTAATTTGTGCGTACTTGCATCGATGAAGCTGCACGTATTGCTCTCGAGACTTCTTGTACAGGTGCTCAATGCGCGCGTTCGTTCGCGTTAATTCCAACACGCGGTAGGGTCCGGTATGTTTCGGAAGCCATTGGTTGTTATGATCTGCATCCTGTCTCTCATTTCGTACGAACACTAACATCCCCGGTTGCAACTTTTCGCTTTTTATGACTTTGTCTCGCCTTTTGGCAATCCTTGTGTGCGCCTGCTTGATTAGTCCTCTGACCACCTTAAATGCTGAATACATGCGCGTCGTCATTTCTGCTGCGTAATTCTCCCCCATGGTATAATCGATCCTTGGAGGGGTAAACAAGTTGCTGAATGGCATGTACGCGCCGCGGTCAAAGAAAAGGTAGAAAGGTGTATTTTCCACAACCGTGTGATCCGCGGTATTCATGGCCAGCGTGGCGTATGGGAGGTTCTTTTCCCGTGACATTTGGTCGTTCGAAGCCATTTGTGCTAAGATGTTTTTCAGGGTGCGATGTGCAACTTCAATCGCTCCGTTCCCTTGAGGGTTAAATGCTGTCGTGGTTCGATTTAAGGTTCCGAGTCTCTTGCACACATCCTGAAATAGCGCGGACGTCACCTCGGTCCTTTGGTCTGAAACCAGTTCTCGATGACCCCGTATGTGGTCACGAATTCCAGAAACCTTTCTGTCACTTCCTGCGTTGATTTACTGCGCAGAGAATACGTCACCAGATATTTCGTTAGGTGATCTACCATCGTTAAAACGTAGCAGTAACACTCGTGACTTACTGGTCGCTTCGTTAGGTCTACACCCACGCGTTCCGGAGGTCTTGTTATTTCGGGGAACTCACTCATCGGTGGGATAATCCTGCCGTGACGCTTGCGTCGCTGACATACCAAACATGTTTTTATATATTCGTTTATATCAGCGATCATGTTTAGCCAGTAATATTGACCGCAGGCGCGTTTCCATGTGCGCAGCTTACCTTGATGTCCTCCTATCTCGGAGTGTGCACCATGGTTAAGGCATATTTCTTTAGTGATGCGGGAATGACGACCGTTTCGTAAGTTCTGTGCGGTTTCCTCATGACCACTCGTTTTTTGAGTAAACCTTCTTCAACGAAAAAATCCGAGTCGGTCACCCATTTGGGGATGTCTTCGTCCACTTCCCCGCCGATGAACCTTTGAATCGGACCCCACGTGTCGTCTTTACCTTGATCGGCGATAACGTTGTCTCTTGTAAGCTTTTCCTGAGCGGTCGTGATGCTGAATTCTTCGGCTTCGCCTTCTTCGGTGGTGACAAAAATTTCCTCGCTTTCTCCGCTGTTATCCTCTTCCGGGTTGGGGTTCCTGGACAGAGCATCAGGTACATGGTGTAAACGGCCCTCCTTGTATTCCACCTCATAATCGTATTGGCTTAGGCACAAGGCCCACCGTGCTAGACGATTATTGTTCCTGTTTTTATACTGGAAAATGCTTCGGAGTGCCGTGTGATCCGTTATCACCTTGAATTTACGCTCGGCCAAGTACGGATGAAAGTGTCTCACGCTGTCGACCACCGCGAGCGCTTCTAATTCGGTGACTGCGTACCTCCCTTCGGCGCCTTTTAGCTTGCGTGAGTAATACGCTATCGGGAACTCGACTCAGTCATGCTTTTGATTGAGGACTGCTGCAATGGCCACCTGTGATGCGTCTGTATGCAATAAGAAGTCCTTGGTGTAGTCTGGAGCACGCAGCACTGGGGCATTAGTCATTTTGTCCTTTAGTGTTAAAAAGGCTTCTTCTTGGTCAGGTGGGTTAATGGTGCTGCTGTTTCCGATAAATGTGGAATAAACTGGCTTGATTTTCCTTGCAGTAGTTGGTCTAGGGTATTTCTGCATGGACTCGATGTTGGTTTTGGTTGACCGGGTCCCGTCTCGATCAATTATGTCCCCTAGGAATTTTATTTTTGTTTATAAGGAAAACGCATTTTTTTAATCCGATTTTCATTCCGGCGTGTTGAAAGTCCTTCAAGATCTCCTCTAAGCGTTCGAGGTGTTCCTCCACAGTTTCCGCGCACATACAGATGTCATCTTGAAAGGCCATCGCGTAGTTTCCCAGACCGAGATGTCGCTTCAAGATGGCGCACGCCGTCCTTTGGTACTTGAAGCCGCTTCCCGACGCTCCCATCGGCATTCGTAGGTATTCGTAATGTCCCAACTCGGCTTCGAACGCAGTGTACTTACGGCTCTTTTTGCTCAATGGGACTTGGTGGAATGCTGACGCACTGTCGATTATGCTATAGATAGCGTGTCTTCCCATTTGCTCCACTGAGTTTATTATGTTGGGAATAGTGAACTTTTCCTTGACTGAAACAGCGTTTAAACGGCGGTAATCGATTACGATTCTTGCCGAGCCGTCCGGTTTCTTTACGATCACAACTGGAGCACTCCAGGGTGACGTTGATTCCTGGATTATTCCTGCTTTAACCATTTTCGCGACATATTCTTCGAGTATTTGCTTATGCGCGAATGACAAGCGCCATTGCTTCACGTTTATCGAGGTCTCGTTCGTAACTCGGATGTGGTGCTCGTAGTCTAATAGATGCCCGATATCTGTGTCCGAAGCAGTAATTGTGCTCGTATATTTCCACAATAATTGCTACAGCTTGTCGCCGGTGTCCGGGTCTAGGTTGCTGTCATCCATGTTGTTGATTTGCATGGCGATGGCGGCGTCTTTGTCGTCTTTTTCATTGGAGTGCTCCAGGATATTTTCGCTATCGTTGCAGAAGAGAATAGTTTTGTCTTCCTCTTCCTCGTGGAGTCCGTGTATCCTTGCCATCCTGGTCCCTCCTCGCAATGTAAGTGGACGATTGTCGATGTTGGCATATACTATGTGCACGCAATGATCCTTGATCACGCACACCGTACTCGCCGCAGCTCCGTCGTATCTCGTGAATGGCACCGCTATTACCGTTTGTTCTTCCAAGGAATCGGGGGCTTGCAATCGGATAACAATTGCAGTGCCGGAGGCACGCGCGTGTCGATGGGCACACTACCGATGAACTCGGTGATTGGTCTCTCGCTGATGGTCATAGTGCTTTCGGCATCAACGTTTTTGTTTGTGAAGGGATGCAAATTGCCGGCGATTACAACTCCCTTCCTTTGATGATCGATGGTGGCTTGCATTTGTCCAAATAAATCGAAACACAATAACAAATTTCCGGAGAATCTGCTAGTATTGATTGTGTACGAGAAGCCTTCCACATCACCTTCGAGGGTTATTACGCATATCTTTATTTTTCGTCCAATTTTCTTCCGAGAATCCGTCAAGGTTTTGATCACCTTTTTACAAGGCCCGATGATGCTTCCTCGCTTGACTAACTCGTTGGCGGAACTTGCCTTTATAATGGTCAGACTTGATCCTGAGTCTATTAATATGCGTATATTAATTCCATTGATATTCAAAATCGTCTTTGGCATCCTACCTATTCCTAACGCGCGCTTGTATGGGGTAGGGTTCGCTGTTTTTTTTCCCATGGGTAGGACATTGCCTTGTCATGTGGCCATCACCATCACATTTGAAGCACTTGATGGTAGCACCACTGGGTCTAGAAGGAGAATAGAGGCTGTGGCGCGGGGCGGTGCAATAACCACTGATGGGACGGGGCTGTGTTGGTGGCGCGTGGCCTCTCCCTAGTCGCGGTATCGTGGTCGCACGTAAGATCGCGAGTCTGGTTGGAGGGGGCACGCTCAGGTCTTGGGCAACAATTGCCTGCCTTTCCGCGTACGCTGGGTACGGGTGTTGGGTCGGCACGTTAACATGAGGAGGGGCCGGCGTACCATCTCTGTTGACTTCCTGATATTTGTCTGCGTAATCGCGGAAAATTCTGTTTCGGCCGCTCCGACGAAAGTTCTGGTGCAGTTCCACGTGCATACCGCTTTGCCGTGTCTCTACTGTCGCCATTTATTCGTTTTTTCCCGCTGGTGTGGGGTCTCGACTCGATCTGCTATCGATGGGTCGTAATCTAGATATTGCCTCGTTTTCGGCGCGACATGATTCCACTATCAGTTCTTCAATGGTCAACGGTTTGAAGGAGCGCTTAAAACAGCTTGATATACGCTCGTTCCATCGAGGAATCAATATCGCGATGAGGACCTCGTCGTGGTGGTTTCCATGCTTCGTCCTTAACGTTTTGCCTAGTTCCTTGATATATTCGAGCGCCGTTTGTCCCTTACGCTGCCTGCTTTCATTCACATCCGCGACAGCGGCGATAAAATGCTTCTTACCCGATTCGTCCCGGAAGAACTTGATCTATTCCACCGCGTCGGTAAAGCTCGTGTAGGCAAGTTCCATGAATTTTACTTTTGCCTCCCCGCTAAGTGAATCTTGCATAAGGCGTAGCCTGTCATATTCGTTCCCGAGCAAAGCTGTTATGTTGATGAGCTGCTCCACATATGCGCTACAGTCCTCTTTGCCATCGCCTACGGCCTTAATTCGATCGGCGCAGGCGAAGATGTCCGCCATCGTCATATGTGGGGTGCGGCGCTTGACATGGAGGGGGTTTGGACGCTGGCCGATGTTGATGTCGACCTGGGATAGTCGGGCTGTCTGTGTTAGATTGGGTCGACCTAGTCTGTCGGTGTCAAATCCCCAATGTCGTTGGCCACGGACTGAGCTGCAACATGCCGGGTAGGGCGCATTTGAAGGGTCGGTATGGAGTTAGTATCCTGCATCAACCAATAGGCCCTACTCTCATTCTCGATCGGCTGCGTGGTTATCAACTCAGTGGGTGCGGTGGTAGTACATGGGGCACGGTTGGCTCTAGAAGGCGAGGCTGTCGCAAGCCATTGCCAAACATCCTGTGGCGGTACCATGTACAGTGCGGATTGAACTGCCGTGGCTTGCCTGACTGGTGAGGTTTACCTTGGGGGCAACAGCCATGGGTTTCGGGGGGTGTGACTAATTAGGGCGTGCGGCTGCGGCACATTCGGCAGGTTGGCGGGTGTCAAGAATTGGCGGGAGGACGTCTCTTCTACCGGGGTACTTAGCGTCGCGGGTGCCTGCGTAACTGATGCTGCGCCAACAGACTTTGCCTTCTGTCTCGTGCTAGCTCGCGTGCCGACTTTCTTCCCAGGAGCCATTTTCTTTTGATCGCAGTTTCGAAATCTATCGACCAACCCCGTGCAGTGCTATTGCGCGCAAAATCCCATTCGCCGCGACGATGCCTCTATGCGACACTCACATGCACACTCCTCACACACAAACGCGTTGGGCTCGCCAACACACATTCCCGATTGACACTGCGCGCGGTGATATGCGTGTACCGGCCAAATGCCCATTATATCCCCTTATATCAAATTTTGCAAAATTTAACACAAATATGCTGGTTATGTACGCTCAAAATCAAAAATAATATAATCACAAACTCAGAAATAATAAGTTCCGAATAAGCAAAATAAGGCCTGCAAAATACGCACAATCATGCTGTACTTATGTGAATAGACCCATAATGTAAAACACATCACAAAAGGAAAATAATTTGAAGCAAGAAAATAAGTTCCACACAAAATAATACATTATTACCTCAAAGTCAATGTACACAAAATAAGAATTTAAAATGAGAAAAATACGATCCGCACTTAAAATAAACTGACATTTAACACCTCATAGTCATGAATGCATAAAATCATAGTTGAAAATTTAAATAAGAGAAAAAAGATCCACACAATAAGATGCACTGCAGTTAGTTAAAACTTCCATAATTTATGCTGCAATTTATGCGAACTAGACCAAATAACATGAAACCAGTCCCACCATTGAGAAAAGTAATAGAAACATGAAAAATAATATCCCATAATAAGCTCCTGAATTTTCCTCGTCACATTCAGTATGGACGAAATTCAAGAATTTAAATGGAAACTTAAGTTTCACCCAGACACGACACACTGAAATTTGGAAAGGTCCCGCACGATTCCGCTGGATTTCACGTGAATGAAATCATCTGAACACCACATAAACACATTGAAATCAGAAAATACTGCAAAAATTAAAAGTTCACTTGAGGTCACGTTATCATACGCCGTTACGCGCGTAGAAAGGGACCAGTTTGGAACGGCTGGTCGGCTCCTGACCTGGTACTCAGAAGGGTCTCACCCCTGACATGAGCACGCGGGACTTAAACAAACATGTCTTACGAATGTACAGTTGCTCTGAAAACAAATTCCCATACAGGCTACTCCGCGGATATAATAGGAATGTCCAAACTTGGTCATTAGCCATAGCCCTCCACCCACAAAAGGGACTTAATGTTGATACGGGCATGAAAGAGATGCGTGACACGGGTCGAGCATAATTACAATATATTCCCAAAACACAAAACACGTATGCGGCGGCATAGCCCACAGCAGCAGCAAATTCACATTACAGTCCTAAACACATGAATATACCCTTGTCACACACCCAATCATGACTACGTGTGGTGTTTCTACCTAAATACAAATGAGATTTAAACATTATAAGAAAGCAATGTACATTTTTGTCAATGCCGACCAGTTCAGACAATTCCCACACACCCAACATGAAATTCATTTGCCACTAGGCCATGCATGGATTGGTTATATCACCACCTTCATCTCCCGGCATTAAATATTAATGGTACTCATCTATACCGGAGGCCAAAGGAATATTGGTTCGCGGTGTCCAATACATGAACATCGCTTATAACAGTCGAAACCGCGCGAAGTTTTCCTCATATTGGACCTGGGTCGATCAAGCGGCTTGGTGAGGACATTTTCTTATGCATTAGGGGCTTACCTCGGTATTTGTTTTACGTTAAATCATGCTGATCATGATTGACAAAACACATTTATTAGGCAGGGCAGGTTGATACTTTACCTATACTTCAATTTAACCAGGAAAATGTGGTATCCCATAACTACACGGAGCACGACGACCACTCTTTATCACGATCTCAGGGTACAGAACTGAACTGCCTTATTTGGCTCCTCTATATATACTAGGTATTTTCCGGAACAACCCTCCTTCGCTTCAACCGGCAAGTGCTCTCATGCCCTTAGATACCGGATGCTTTGTAGTTGATGTTCAATTTAACCAAACAGTTCGATCGACCTCTCACTGACTTAGATTAAGAGGTAATGCATACAAAGTTGAGCCGTAAACACTCGTTTAAGACCCGCAAATTTATCCCATCAATATCTACGTGCAATACTTCAATCAAATACTACATCTTTATTAACACATGCACGATATAGGGGTATTATCTAATAAGTTATCTAATTACATTCTGCCTCCCGAGTGGGGACAGGAAATGATCATTTGAAGACGGCCTAAGAATGCGACCGTCTGGTGCTCCTTCGAATCAGCCGGGCAATTAGCAATGCATACAGCGTCTGCATTTCGTGACAAACAACCTTATTTACGTCCCGCTGCCGACTTGCCGGCTACACTTAGCACTTCTGTCGACTTCCGTTGACTTCCATTCATTCTTGACCTGACTGACTTACTTCATATCATATCATAT
>SDVV010041710.1:0-10408 GCA_016164225.1 Gammarus roeselii | reverse complement strand
GGTCGGTATTGATGACACAAACTGATGACAGGTCGGTATTGATGACACAAACTGATGACAGGTCGGTATTGATGACACACATTGATGACAGGTCGGCATTGATGCCACACATTGATGGCAGGTCGGTGTTGATGACACACATTGATGACAGGTCATTAGCAGCGATCTCAGCAATATATGGATGGAATCCTGCAAATGAAGAGACGATCATCAAAACGGTTCCTATATCAGGAATAACGTTGGATCGTTTGTGTCGTTACGTTAGTCCGTCTTCCTAGCCTTTATCAATCGGACCAAACCACCTGCAAATGAACCTATTCGTTATCTGCAAGGTCTTGCGAGTCACTGAATACGTGTTATGACTTGTTGGAAATCACCAAAAAAGTGTTTTCAAGCGGACTGCGTACAGTTCAATGAACCTCATTTAATTGCTCTTCATCGAATCCCAGACACGGTTACCGGGTTTCTAAAAATCGAACTCGAATGACACCGTCCAATTGAATTGATTGTAATTTTATTGATTGTGATTTTATTGATTGCAATATTATTGAGTGTTATTTTACTGATTGGGATTGGATAAAACGACCGCGATTTTCCGATTTAAATCCCAGAGCATAAAGCGTAGTGATCTGTGCGAAAATTGACAACGATTTGGCAATCAGATTTTATGTTAGATTGGTCAGAACACATGTGAAACTCAATGGAATTCACTAGTGTTGTCAGTATTGATCAATGTGAGATTGTTCAGCAGGGGCGTTCGCAGGAGGGAAACTACTGTGAGGTTAACTGCTATTGATCGAATTTAAACTAACGGGATAATCGCGGCTGACTATGAGGCGCCATACAGTTGCTCTAGCGCATGGCCCATCACAGATCGACGAGGAGCAATACAGTTGCTCTAGCGCATAGCCCATCACAGATCGACGAGGGGAATTACAGTTGCTCTAGCGCATAGCCCATCACAGATCGACGAGGGGCCATACAGTTGCTCTAGCGCATAGCCCATCACAGATCGACGAGGGGCCATACAGTTGGTCTAGTGCATAGCCCATCACAGATCGACGAGGGGCAATACAGTTGTTCAAGCTCATAGCCCATCACAAATCGAACACTTTCGGTTTGTTTTGTCTGCGGTAGAAATGAATTCTGCCTCATTAATTCATCACGTGCATTTGTAAAGTGTCATCACCGTCCCTACATGATCGCATGCGCTTTCGCCATTCCTTTAAATTAGAAGCATCAATTGGATTCTCAACCTATTATTCATTTCCGATGGATCAAAATAATTTAATTGCAAACAATTATCTTGTAAAACGTGGAAGAATATTTGTCGGAAACGCCTTTGTGTTGCTAACGTTGCAGTTTTCACGTAAGAAAAGCAGCACTTATTCAAGGCTGCCCCATACAATTCATACCAAAGGGAAAGCGCTGCAATCTTGATATTTTTATAACTCTTATATAAAGGAACCTCAGGTGAGGACCCTCAGAGTAGTAATGCTCGAATTCAGGCAGCACCGACTTATGGCGACTCTCCACCGGACTGATCTCGCGTTGTTTCAGGTTCGCATTTACTACTACCGGAGCAACAAATTCTTTCTGGAGGTATTTGTTCAAGGAAAATGGTCAACTTTTCTTTACAGTGATTATCCTGGTTCACAGCAAGTCTTTTCGCTTCAGTATCTGGTGATGTGCTAAGAAAAAACGTCTCTTCGTCCTATGACATGTAACTCAAAATGACTCAAGGCTCACTTCGTAACCGTGCTCTGGATTCCTAAAAACCTAGAACATTTCTTCTTATGTCCTCGACGTCATCCTCATTAGCCTGCCACTTCTGAAACACCAATCAATTTTATTTTAGGGCCTGGAAAGCCCCATACTAGCCCTTGGGTTCATTTACGACCTATAGAATAATGGCATATATAAGAGGCTCTTATTATTTTTCAGCTAGTTACGGCTAACCTTAAAAGCTCAAAAGACACGGCTTAACAATTACAATCTGGGGCCTACGAGGGTACCTCGAGAAAATGTCACATTTCTCATCATTTTGTTTTATCTCTCTACATTAATCACCTCCCGCAATTCCAAAGGAGGCTAAAGTACTTGGCGCTCGGTCTGGCTACGTGCCCGGGCCCTATCAGCTCCGTCGCTTAGCTCCGTCGCTTAGCTCCGAACCAGACTCCATTTCAAGATGGGTGCTGATTATTTCTTGGTCTTGTGTTAGGCTTTAGATCATTAGCTTCCAAGTGGCAAACACTCCTCCCCCCTACCGTATGGAAGTCTCTTTTCAGGTCCCGTCTGGACTCTGACGGAGATAGACCCACAAAATCGTGAATATTTTTCAACTGGACAGGCTTCGGAGTGGTTTACTGTTCGACAATACTCCCTCCTCTGAGTAAACATATTCGCAAGATGTTTCTCCCATGAATCGACGATAACGATGGTCTGGTCATACATGCTGCAACCTTCTCTCGCTCCAGTCTCCCTTCCCCAGCCACATGCGACGATTACCAGCGAGATCCTTTGGATACTTCCTCGGCCAGATGAGGAACAACCTGCTTCCTCCGGTCGTATCTGCGAATTTTGCACATCAGCAACTGCCTGCACTCCTTTTTCAAACCATTCGAGCTTGCTTATGGGCTCTGCCGTAGGCGTAGAATTGTTACATTTGGTTTCACCATTCCTCTATCACGGACGGTCGGCTACGTTTTTCCTCTAGCACGGCCTCTCGGTTGAATTATTCCTCTAGCAAGGACGGTCGACAGAAATATCACTCATGCACCGGCAGTCGGCTCCATCAGAGACTATGGCAGCATTATTCCAGTATCACTGATTGTATGCCGAACTATATCTCTAACAGAGACTCTCGGCTGACCTACTTGTCTATACCGGACAGTCATCTGCGTGATTCCCTTAGCACAGACTATCGATGCAGTGTTCCTATAGCACGGACATTCGGCTACATTTTTCACACAGCACGGACGGTCGGCAGCAATATTCCTGTAGCACGGACTGACAGCAGGAACCCTCTTGAACTGGCAGTCGGTTGCACGATTCCGTAGCACGAACTGTTGGCCGAATCATTCCTGCAGCACGGACTCTTGACTTCATCATTTCATTAGAGGGGACTATTATTTCCTTACATCGAACCCTCTGCCTCAATATTCCGATTTGAACGCACTGTCAGTTGTCCTATGACCGTAGTATTTTCTGTCACGTTCTGGAGGCTTGTTAGCGACAGATGACTTCCTTGCCTCTGTGTGCTCTTCAATTAATTGCACCGAAAGTTGTATTCCTTTGCAGCTTTGTGGCCGTAAAGCTTCCACTTGATGAGTAATACAGCCAAATAAACGGGTTAAAAAAGTAAGGTGACATCAATTCATGATGATAAATTGGTTAATAGATTGTGTTGGCGTGAAAAAGACTCCCGATTTTGAACTTTTTAAGTATTTATGAACTTGAGGAAAGCGTGTCATATGATCTATACATGTTATAAGTAACCGACCGTACTTTATTAACTCATCGGCTCAATTCCAATCGCAAATCCAAATCACCACAATTAATGCATTTACTTCACCATCAAGCTTCTCCCACTGCTCAGTTGCCGCCGCTCCCGGACTCAACTGTGGACCCCACTTGCGGTCGGGCCGCTGGCCTAATAGGGCGTCCTTAAACAATTACACACCTCGAGCGGGTAATTAACTGCTTCATTTGGTGGGGTCATTAATTGATCACGGGGTCATTAAGTGGAGTTATTAAAGGCCGGACTAGAGAACTTTAGCGAAAGTAGGGGGGGTGATAAAAGGACGGTGACCTGATCTCGCCCTGTGAAGTGATGGGTTAGTGCGCCGTTGAATAGCAGTGTAGGGCGACATGAGGTCTCTGGAGACCTTTTCGAAGTATCACATCGTTAGTGAGAACATACCAACAACTTATGTAACTGAACAGTGAATTCATCATTGGAAAATCTTCAGTCCTCACCAGGATTCGAACGATTCCAGTACGCTGCCATCCAGCACAACACAAGTTGTGATACAAGCTTTCGTGGGTATTGTACTGTTTAGGGTCGACTACCAATTCCTCTATTTATCACTGTTATGGAGAGACAGCACAATACCCGTGCTCAAAAGGTTAGAGAGAACATAACAAAAATTTGTTTGAGAGACTTATGTAACTAAACAGTGAATTCGTCATTGAAAAAACTTCAGTCCTCATAAGGAATCAAACCCAGTTCCGAAATACGATTCCAGTACGATAGCCACTCAGCCATCCAGCCCATCAAAAGTTGTAGATCAAGCTGTCTCTGCATAACAGTGATATACAGATGAATTGGTGGTCGACCCAAAACAGTACAATACCACGAAAGCTTCTTCCAAGCAGAAATTTGATTCATTTATTGATAAATGTAACTGGACAATACCTTGCCCTTAATGTTTTTTTCCAAATGTTAGATGTTTACAGATCAAAATTGATTCCATGGTGCCTACTGGTGATGTCGCTTTACACTTTCTAAAGCACATTCAATCTCGTCTGCTTAATGCAGCCTACACTATTCCCACACTTAATTACATTTTCTCACATCTTCTATTTTTTTTCGTATTCTATCTTATATTCTTTCACATATTCCACTTTTCCCCTGTTTCTTACATTTCCTTCCATTATCGTACATTTTCTAACATTTTCCTTCATATCATTACTTGTTTATACTCTTTATTATATTTCCGATCCTTTTCTGACTTTTTCATAGTTTCTTTCACTTTCTTTGATTTTCTTTTAATTAGTTTACTTCCTTTCATTTTATTTTCCTTGTTTCCATTTTCTTTATTTTCTTTCATTCGCTTTCATTTTCTTTCATTTTTTTCATCTTCTTCATTCAATTTCATTACGATAGATTTCCTAACACATTATTTTACTTTTGTTATTTTCCTACTTTTTCTTTCATATTCGTACAACGATGCTGGCAACGGAAGCGGACACGAATATTCCGTACCTAACAGAAAAGCTTATACATCGCAACATATGAAGAATTGCCTACCAATTATCTCTCCCGCTATCTGTTGAACTGTCACACAGATGCCTAATTACTTTATATCCGTGTGGCCATGCCTATTATCTACTATTGATTTTGAATTCTGAGAAGGAACGCCACTTGTTGAGATCAACGAACCTCACAGCATTTTTTTACATTTGCCCGTTCTGTGCCGTATTGGTGCTCCTCACTATATCTCTGCAATGCCTGCAAAGAGGGCGAGGCTCCTGGTTTTTGAGGAGGTGGATGAGGAGGATGATTGTGGTGAACTCTCTGAAAACGGCAGGCTCCATAATTGTCAAGCTTTGCCGCAGGGAAGTGAAGAATGACATCACTAGTGCGTGCCGAGAACTATAACCCTCCAACCTCTTCATCAATGAGAGCCTTACCCCAGTGAGGAACACCATTATGTATGGACTGCGTAAAGCGAAGCGTGCCTTCCCTGATAAGGTAGCTGGGTGTAATTCGAGTTATGGCAAGGTGTTTGTGTGGGTGCGGCCTCCTAACCCTGATGCTCCTCTTCCTCGTAACTCAAGGATAACCATATATACTCACCAGCGGCTTGTGAACTTATGCTCTAATATTTTAAACACGTAACTTTCCACTCTTATTGATGTATGGCCCCATTAGCTGTTCATTGTATTCTAAAACAGATCCAAGGGCACTGCGTTTGCTAGAATTACATCGGGTTTATTTGACTGTCTTTGTTCCAATGCAAGTTCAATTCAATACTGAGTTAATGATATGACACAAATAACTGATAATTCATTACTATTAATTGATCTTGATAAATATTACTTTAATAATATTTTCAATTCATTTGATCACTCGAACCAGTCAAATTATTTTACTATTCATGACCTCAATGAACATTTATCTCCTCCTGGTGTGTCTGGTTTGTATATTTATAGTCAGAATGTTCGCAGTTTTAATGCTAATGGCGAAACACTCACTCCTCTCTTAGAAAGCATTAATCGCAGGCCTAACATAGCCATCCTAACTGAGACTGGGTTGGATCATCCCACCAAAGATTTTTTTAATATAGATGGTTACAGGTCATACCACACTGTAAGAGAGCAGAGTAGAGGCGGGGGTGTATCTGTGTCCTCTGGTAGTGAACTGGACGTAGAGGTGGTGGACTGTTTATCAAGGTGTGACTATACAATCTAGACCTTGGTAGTAAGAGTACAACTCTGTAAGGAAATTGTGTACGTATTTGTTGTTTATCGACCTCATTCTGACTATATTGATAACTTTTTAGCTGTGTTGGAGGAATTGCTACGTTATGATTGCATTGCAAATTGTGGAATATTTCTGTGTCGGGATTTTAACATAAATATAATTGAGCAAAATTTACTTGCAGTCGATAGGTTTACTAACTCTTTACGTGCACTTCACTTCAGCCCAACAATTACCAAACCTACTCGCTTTTCTTCTTCAGAAGACAGGCATTTACCATTAGTATTGGACCATATTTGGAATAATTTCCTCAGTATATATAGTAGTGGCATTTTGACCGTGGACTTTACTGACCATTGTCCGACCTCTCTCCTTGTCCAGGGTGCTATTAGTCAGCCTCCTTACATTAAAATTTCCTTCCGTGATCATTCTAATGTATATATGAACTGGTTTTTGTATAAAATTTCGAACGAATGCTGGAATTCATCAGATGTACCTGATGTAAATGTGAAAACAATACGGTTCATTGCTTGATTAAATTCCTTGTATTGTTCACCTTTCCCGCTGAAAACTAGGTATCTATCTACGAAAAGAATTTCAAGGCCTTTGTTAATTTACGGATTGTTAAAACCCATCCAAACTAAGTCAAGCTATTTCAAACTTCATATGTTAGAATTCATTTCTGATTATGTGAATAAAAACTTTAAAATTTGTCTCACGTCTCTTTTAAGGAAAGCCAAAATCCGCTATTACAATAATATATTCTCAAATACTAGTAACAATCTTAAAAATGCAAGGTATTCAATACAAGAAACTAATTTCTCACAACTGTGACCCTAGAAGAATCCAATCTATTATCGTTAATAATTGCCCTAAAACAAATGACCTCCAGATGGCTAATTGTTTTAGTGAGTTTTTATCCAGTGTTGCCGGAGATCTTGACCGGCAAATACCAGTAAGCGATGTGTCTTCTCTCTCTCTTAAATATGAATGCTCCTCAGGTAATTTATTTTTTATCAATCTTGTAACGTAAGATGAATGTCTCTGTGTTATTGGTGGGCTATGGGATGCAAAGTGTGATATAAATTCGATACCAGTGAAAATATTGAAGCTGACGAAGCATCATCTAGCGCATCCTATTGTACACTTATTGAATTGTTCGTTCGAGAGTGGAATAGCTCAGGAATGCCTTAAATTTGTTTGTATAACTCCTGTACTTAAGGCTGGGGATAAGACCAATGTAAAGTGCTACCGACCTATTTCTGTTCTATCATTATTTTCTAAAATATTTGAGTGATGTATTGCCAATATATTATCTTCTTTCATTACGAAGCATCTACCAATTACGCCTAGACAGTTTCGGTTCCAACGCGGTAAATCTACCCTTCATGCTATAATTTCATTCTCGGAATATATCTAAAATTCTCTCAATAGCAAGGAACATGCTCTCAGCATTTTTGTAGACCTCAAAAAAGCATTTGACACGGTTAATCATAACATACTACTTCTAAAGTTGCAGCATTATTGATTTCGGGCTTCGTCATACAACTGGTTTGAGAGTTACCTTCATAATAGGGAGCAGTGCGTAGAAAAACAAAATTATAGATCCTCCTGCGTATCTGCTAACGTTGGTGTCCCCCGAGGCTCTGTTCTGGGCCCACTTCTCTCTTTGGTTTACATTAATCACTTACCTAAGGTTTCCAAAGTATTGTCAGCTATATTGTTCGCTGATGATACTACCTTTCTTTAACTAATAAGAGGTATGATCATTTGATCGCGGTAGCCACTTTGGAGCTTGTTAATGTTAGGAACTGGATGGTCACTATCAGGCTCTCCCTTAATGTTGAATGAACGTTTGCTGTGTTAATTACAAACAGATTAAACGATGTTGACCACGCATTTAAAGTTCGATTTGATGATTACAATTGTAAACATTTGTGAAAATTTAAAGTTTTTAGGTGTAACAATAGATCACAGAATGTCTTTAGGTGTACATGTGAGGAATATTTGTGCAAAACTATCACAACGTGTTGGTATATTTTATAAGCTCAGAGAATGCGTTCCGGAACATGTGTTAGTTAAACTGTGTTATAGCTTTGTATATCCATATTTAATTTATTGTAATGCAATATGGGGCGCAGCTTCTAATATTCATATTAACCAATTATCCCTTATTCACAAAAAAAGTAATCAGAATAATTTCTTGTCAGTTATCTCGCACATACCGGTCCCTTATTTCACAATACCAGTATTTTATCTCCTAGCAATAAAAGCCTTTACACAAAATAATTGTTTAAATTTTGATTACGTGCAGCATAATTATGACACCAGATATTGCAATAACTCTGTACCTAGCTTGTAGAGATTATCGACTACACATCGATCCTTGTAATTTTCAGTGACTATTGTTTGGAAAAGTCTGCTATTGGATGTAAAACAGAGTACCACTTTGAGTATGTTTAAATGTAGATGTAAAAAGTTTTTCATGGATAAATATTTAGATAGTTAACTGTTTGTATTCTACGTAACTTATATGTGTTCTGGTTTGGTTTTAGGAATGTTTTTTTTCTGTGAGTCTGGGTACATGCGTTAGTTTTTATGGGAAGTTTGATTGCCAGAAAAACATCATTTGATGCTTATATATTAGCTTGTAGGATGTTCATGAACTATGAAAACTTTCTTCAATAAACGATTTGGATTTTGATTTAGATTTTTGAACTTCAAAATTGTTCATACATTTTCTTACGTTTTCTTACATTCCATACCATTTTTTATATTTCCGTTTTTATATTTCACATAAGAAACATAACGTATAAATTGTGAGCAAATGTAGGACGTTCTAGGATGTATAAAACTCTAAGAAAATGTACAAACATGTTAAAAGCTGTAACATATTACGAAAAAATGTTAGATATTCAATGGAAAATGTAATAAAAAGTAAGAAAGTGTACGATATCATACATAAATGGAAAGAAAATGCATTACAAAGTAAGAAAATGTAGGTAACCTTCAGTTAATTTTTTTTTACTTCTATTCTATTGTCGTTCATTTGCTTATTTTTTCTTACGTTTTCATAAATTATCTTTTTATTTCATGCATTCTCTCAAATTTTTAAGGCGCTATGGCCGAGTGGTTTTCGTATCCGACTGCAGTGTTAGCCTCTGGTGCTGTTTGTCGCGAGTTCGAGCCTCGGCATTGTCACGGCGGTCCTGTGGCGGCTATATTGGGTGCCTATCCCCTCTGTGTCAGCCTAACTGTGTCGTTCCCAAGAAGGAAACAGCTATATGTTCATATATACATACACACATATTAATTTTTTTACTTCTTCCTACAATTTCCTCGCATTTCTTATACTTTTTACCATTTTGAAAAAATTGTTTAATTTCTTCCATTTTCTTTCATTTGCTTTACTTTTCTTACATTCTCTTCCCTGTTCTAAAATTTTCTTACATGGTCCTACATGTTCCTACATTTTAGAACATTTTCGTATCTTTTCTTATATTATCATGTTATCTTTCTTGGATGTTCTTAAATTTTCTTACAATTTCATATATGTTCTCACATTTTTCAATTTTTTCACATTGTCTTACGTTTTTTAAAATTTCCTTACATCGATAGACTTTTTTTAATTTTAACGTTTTCTCATATTTTCTTGCATTTTTCAACATGTTCCTACATTTTCAAACTTTTCTTGAATTTTCATTTATTTTCTAATAATCATTTACATTTATTCACATTTACACTCATTTGCTCCTATTTCTTCCATTTACTTCATTTTTTTTTCATTTCGTTCCTTTTTTTTCTATCTGCTTCCATTTTCTTCCATTATATCTCATTTTCTTTAGTATCTTATCTATGCTTCAATTTTCTTAAATTTTTTTGACCTTTCTTAAATCTCCCTACGTTCCTATATATTCTCTTTTTTTTTAACATATGCTTACATTTTCTTACATTTGCTTACATTTTCAAAACTTTTCTTACATGTCCCACATTTTCTGACATTTTCTTTAAATTTCGTACAACTTCATACTTTTTTTACATTTCTGGATTTTTTTCCATTTATAGCATTTGAGTACATCATCTATCGTTTTCTCAAATTGTTTTGCATCTTCTCACACATTCCTACGTTTTCTTACATCGTCTTTCTTATCTTCATATTCTCTCTCACGTTTTCTTATATTTCCTCGCATTTTTTTCCCATGG
>SDVV010041709.1:0-10408 GCA_016164225.1 Gammarus roeselii | reverse complement strand
TTTATATATTATATAATTAAGATCAGTTGTCCAGTTATTTTGGTTGATAGATGGAATTCAAATAACACAAACTCTGTGCAGTAAAGCCATTAAAACCTAACATAAAGACTAGCTCAATGATACTGACCTAGATCACCTGGAGGTAATTTTCATGCCCCTCAGGGTGAAAACTCTTCAGTTCAACAAAACCATTGAAGGGCAGTCAAATTTAGCTAGATGGAAGGCCTTGACCTCAACTACATACACGTCATGGACAATCAACGAATGAAAACTTATTGATTTTTTTATGCCTTCACACATGTCATTGACAATCAAAGAATAAAAACCTATTGAGTTTTTTTAATAGCATATACATGCAGATCAGAAGGCACAATTCAGATCGGAAGCCACAATTCTACATTTATATGGTTGAGCAGTGATCAATGAGACCATTTTTATTGTACTTTGAGGGTTAACTTTTCCAAAAACAGGTAGTTATAATTTTAGAGCTAGAGATGAGGTGCATACAAGGGTCCGTTCCTGCACATTTGTTGCATCTCTTGGTGAATAAAAACAGCACTGACACTTGAAAATATTCCCAAAAAGTACAAGCAAAACTCAATATTCTCACAGGACCCAAGAACCTGAATATCACACATTTAAGGCATTTTGAACAGAGCTGCCAATAAACTTATATGCTGTCACCACAATCAGCTGTATGAATATTGGACAGCCACTATTCAAGTATTTAGCCCACACTGACCTTTGCTCCAAGCAACCTGAGTAAATTGGGTAGCAGAGAGGACGCATGTGGCTGCAGCAGACCCGGGGCCTTGCGCAGCAACATGTGCAGCAGCTGCAGTGCGCTGGCCTGAATATCAGCATGCAGTGACACAAGCCCACAGCTCAGGTGCCGCCCCAAAATAGCAAAATGAGGACATAGGCTTCCAGCGGACACCTGGAAAAATATAAAAGTTATGACTTGGTCTGGCAGCAGTCCTCTGGCAGATTCTATGAAAACAAATATTGTGCAAAGGATAACCATTTTGGTTTTACATCCTTGTTTCCACACAACTGTAGGGGCATGCAAGGTCTGACCCACTCAAGATGTTGTGAGGACACAGCTTACCATCTGTTGGCAAATATACAGGATTCACGTGGTGAAATGATTTGCAGGGGTCATTGAGCACAAAATATAGCTAAAACAAGAATATGAAATACCAGTGATTACATGAGAGAAAATAAATTCATGACAGTGTTTTTTTCCCATACTTTGGCCAGTTTCACGTCGTTTCTGAAGCATGCCTTCTGTAATCATTGCCTCCTTGGAACATTACCGCATTGCACATTGACAAGGCCTTCAGCTCAACCCTGCAAAGATCTACCATTCTACCATGCAAGTGAGGAAAGAGTGACTAGTCGCTTATTTTTTGCCCTTCTTATCTTGGTTTCTTTCCTGGATTGCCTCATGACTAACAAATATGCCAGCAAGGTCAGGGTACAGAGCAGGACAGAAGGCACAAATGTCACTGCACACCAGAATCATGAGAGCATTACCAAATAATGGGCAATACAATCCAGAAGTTTTTATAAAGCAATTCAGTTAGTTGCAATATTAGAGAAAACATATATATTAGATATCATTAGGCTAGTCAAATTGTAAAAATTCTGCATGCATCAAATCAGCAGGACCTTGCTTATTGTGAATTAAAATCCATCAACTGCACCATCCCCACTTGCAAGACATTCCACACATCAACACATCTTACTGAATGACCTACTGCAGACATCAGATGAGCAAGGCAGCATCACAAACTTCAGCTATGAACCCTAAATCCATCTCTGGAAGGATTGAGAACATATTTAACAGATCCTTTGACCTAGCTACCATGCCAAAGACTGTTTTTCCATCAGGTTTGCCCTCAGAAGCCAACCCTCAACTTATCTGGGTTCGATACAAGATTCCAAGACTATCCAACAAAGTTAACTGAATCCAACCCACTTTATAGAGAGCATCTATAAACTCTCAGAGCCTATGTAAACATAGATAGCAATTCGCCCGTTTTATTGTACAAAATTTTCCAGTATATAATCAGTCTGCCCAACCCTTAACAAAAAACAAATCCATGCTCCTCCAACTACTTACCATAGTCCATCAATGCTTTTGGTACATCTTCTTAGAATAGATTAAAGCAGCCTTCAGTCCCCACAATATCCAGTGTTCACATTGCAGGATGCATACTCAAAAAGTGGATGACTATGTGAAACATATTATGACCGAATTAACTATCGGGAACTGCTAACAGTTAATCTTGTCAAACAGTTTGCCAACCCACCAACCTCTGCAGCCACCACACGAATATGATTCCAAAATATGAGACTGGAATCCACACAGACACACAAATCTTTATGTGCAGTGACCAACTTCAATGCTCTACCTTGGTGGAAATATAGGTTGACTGGGACGGTAGTATCAAAATCAATGTGACCTCTACAGAAGCGTAGCACAAACACCTGTAAGGATTCAATCCAAGGTTCCAGGACCTGTCAACAGAGTCAACTGTATCCAACTCACTTTGGAGTGACTGAACATCCTGAATGGTTAGCTTAGTGGTCTTACGTGAATTTCTTAATTACAGCACATAAACGTCTGCAAAAGCCCTGAACTTGCATGAAAGACCACTGGAGATTTCATTGATACAGATCAAGAACAGTAGCAGTCCACAAACAGAGCACTGTAGACCATTAGAGGCATCAACAGGGCTGTTAAGATTGCCACTTGCACAAATACTCATCACACCGCTAAAGGGGAATGCAGAGATACAGACGCAATGACGAATCCACCAAGAAAGGTGTGCCCAACAGCATGACGTACCTCCCACTAAGCTAGTTTCGTTGCACACAAACCAAACCTTAGTCCTTTAGCAATGAAGGGTCTGGCCAGGAGCACGCAACACGCACTTCTAGTCAGTAGTAATGTTTGAGATCAGTGTTGGAAGAAGTGCGCAACAGTTTTTGCTACTTTACCTCTGCTCAGTCACAATTGTCAGGCCCTCCCTAAGCCACGTCCCTCCCGTTTCTAAACGAGACGCCAGCAGCGGGAAAACAGTAATGGGGCCACCTGAGAATTCAGCCACAACCAACCTTTCTCCATACACAGCTATCCATGGCACCCTCTCTTGCCACCTCTACACCGACGTCTCTCATCCCTAAAGCCTGCTTTATATCATCAAACAACCCAAACTTTGGTCTACTTCTATTCCTACATCCACTCACATCTGCCGTCAAGCCTGTCATACATTTTACCCATCTCTCAACATCCATCGCACCATCTGTCTGAACCTCACAACACAAAGTTATTTGGTCCCTTAACCTCATCATCTCCATTCTTATCTGAAGAACGTCATTATTGATCATATCTCTCAGCACCATTCTGGCTATGCATGAGACACTTCATCTTGAAAACACTCAACCTTCTGCCTTTGTTCTATGTGTCACTTCCCTGTAGAGCACAATATGACCACTACCCCTTCATTCAACCCTCTCTTTGCTTCCATAACCAATGTTCTACAGTGCTCATTAGACTTTAGTGCATTCAACACTCTACACTCTTCCTCCATTTTAGATTTTACCGTGGTTCCACTAGTTCTGTCTTCGCCACATGAGAACCCAAGTACTTGAAACACTGAACTCCTCCAATAACTTGCCATTTAGGCAGACACTGATTCTGCTTGTATTGTCATTCCACAAGCATCTCATTACATACTTTTACCATCATTCACATAAAGTTGTCTTCTCTCAAACGCTCTACCAAACTCCTAAATTAGCCTATACAACTTTTTAGAATCTGCCACAAGTGCTGCATCATGAAAAAAATGAATTTACTGTTAACTCTGCCCATTTGCACCAACAACTTTGAACCACAGCCCATTACACTCATGTTCATCTTGCTGGCCATTTACCCCACGTGGAGATTGAACAGCCAGGAATACATAGTGCAACCTTGTATTAGTCCTACTTTCACTGGGAATCAAACACTTGCCTTGTTCTCTACTCTAACACATGCTCTATTGCCAACACTGACAGACTGGACCTATCTTAACAAGTTCCTTTCACCACTCCATGTAAACACAAAACCTTCCACTACACCTCCCAGTCAATGCTGTTATAGGCCTTTACCGGACCTATGGAGGCCCAAAACCCATCCTTTTACTATGCCTAGATACTCCTCATTGACTTGTCTCTGCAAAAACTGATCTGCACACCATCAATTACAATTAAAGCCAGACATTCATGCCAGTTACATCATTCATACTGTCCCAAATCCTCTTGATTGGAACACTCCAGTAGGACAATCCCATGGACACAAATTGATACCTTTCCAGTTGCTGCATTCATTTTCATCTATTTTGGCAGTGGAACAATGCACACACTGCACCACTCAAAATTGTCCCGCACCGAACACAGAACACAGATTTGGAAGCCTTACCAACCATTTGGCAACCGTTATTCCACCCCTCTTGAGGTACTTGGTCGCCACGTCATCCAAACCAGCAACATTCATTGCTGTTGTCACATCCACAACCTCCTGCACCCGTTCTCTAGAAATTTCTGTAACACTTACTGTTCTGGCTGGCCAGGGCGAGTGTGCTCCTGCTCAGGATGGTGAAGCCACTGAGCAAATTTCTCATTGGCGATAAGTTCCAGCAGTTTTTCAAGCAATTTTAATATCTTGAAAGTGGAGCATGTTAATGTTAAGTAAATAAAGTAGATTTTATTTCGGACTTGCTTTTGAAACAGAATCTTCAGGTTTTAGCTGTCAGTGAGACATGGTTGCTACCCGATGTTGCATATCCCTTCATAGACATTGCTAACTATAGTTCTGTTAGGGGAGACGCAGATAACACAGCTCGTAAGTATGGATCACTATTGTGCCTGCTTAAGGACATTGTGTTTTTAGTGTTTGAGGTGCATATTCCAAACATTGTGGTGCGTTAACGTACCCGTGTCAAATAATACCTGAGCTGTATATTTCCTCCAGCTGGTCCCATGATTGTGCTGGCACCTAAAACTGCATGCTAGTTTGTCCCATATTGGTGTAACGTAAATGTAGACTTGGTAAGGCTGGTCAAGAGGCCACCTACACAACCACTAGTTATAAAGTGACTAAGAACTTACTGAAATTTTTGTCAACCGTTGTGTCATCCGCCATGTCTTTGGTCAGATACAGACCTCTTGAGTTAGTTTTTGCCAAGGTTAAATGACATCATCATTGGCCTGGAAGGATTGAGCCCTTTGTTCCAGAACCTGGCAGAGGACTCCCCAGAAGTAGCTACCCCATCATGTTCTATGGTACCAGAGAAACGGCCAACCTCAAGGCAGAAGATTTGTCCCCCTACCATGCAAACAAGGAACGCTTTGGCAAGCCTCAGAAGCAAAGATTTTTCAATGAGGCCATGTGGGAGATAGAAAACAAACCAGACTGGGACCCAAAAATTGTCAGGAAGATGGATGTGTTTATTCCCAGGGTCCAAGATTTCCTGGAGGCAGACCAGGATGAAGAACTTTTTCCTGACTCACCTGGTACTGCGTGTAGTCATCTAGGCGTGGCTTTGGGATGGATGATGTGGCGGTGTTGCCTGTGTCTTCTCTCATTGCGTTGCTGGATGCTGCGGAGGATGACAAAGATCTGCATTGCTTGCCTTGGCAGTCGTCTGGTAGTGTCTGCGGTGCTGGTGTGGGAGGCGCAGGTGCTGGGGGGGACTGGGGCATCTAGGCGTGTCAGTGCTGGGAGCGCCTCTGTTCGCTACGGAGGTTCTGGTATTGGTGCGCGCTGTTCCTTCTGTGATCTGATCGTTGGTGGCGTCTCGATTGGATGTTTCTTGTGTGGATGTAAGTTTTATGCATATCCCGCATATGTTGGGATTGACAGGGGCGTCATTGACTATGTGCGTAGGGAAGGAGGGAATGTTATGAAGTATTTTTGCTGCAGGTGCAGAAGTGGATTCGGGGTGGTGTCTGGTGTTGGTAGTGGAAGTGAGTCGGATCTTCAGTCAGCATTTGATCAGGGGCTTGCTTCTCACCTTGGTTGTCTCAAGACCACCCCACACCCCAGCAAGGCCAGAGTGCAGAGCATGACAGGAAGCACAAATGCCACAGCAGCTGATCAAATGCTGACAGAAGATCCAACTTACTTCCACTACTAACACCAGACACCCCCCCTCGGATCCAATCCTGCACCTGCAGCAAAAATACTGTGCTGTGGGATCAATCTCTAAGAGGCTGTCTGAAGGGTCTGAGTGGTTGGATGCAATGTCTGCTGCGGGAGGTGTTTCTGCTGTTGTGAGAGGTGCTGAGCTGTCTGTGGAGCAGGGGGAGATAATGATTGAGGAGAGAGTAGCTAAGTCTGCTGCTGTGTGTGGTGGAGTCAGTGGCGACCTATCTGCAGAAGATGTGATGGGTGTAATTGAGGAGAGTGTCCAGTTCGGTGAATGGTGGGGTGGTGCGTTCAGAGCTGAGAGAGCAGGATGATCAGAAGCATCATAGAAGGTATCTTGTTCTGTGAGGTTATAGATCGAGTGATGCTGAGGTGGTGAAGAAAATTTTTGATAGGATCTGTATGTATAGACATACAGCCATTTCCCCTTAGTTAGGGGAGTGGCTAAGTTAGGCAGACACAGAAGGGGGAGGCACCCAATCTCCCAGCCACAAGACCGCCGTGTCCCTGCCGAGGCTCGAATTCGCGACATGCAGCACCAGAGGCTGACACTGCAGTCGGATACGCTGACCACTCGGCCACGGCGGCCTCTAGGATCTGTGGAGTTCATGAATGTGGGCACGATTGAACTGAGAGACAAGAAATGTCTGAATGCTAATGGCTTATTAAGAGCATGTGTTGACAATGATGAGCAGAGGTATGCATTGCTGAATGCCGCAAAGGGGTTGATGCATGTTGATGAATTTAAATTTGTTCATGTTCAGAGAGATCTGACCTACCGTCAGCGTCAGGAGTTGATTGCGAGAAGAGCAGTGTTGCGGGACTCTTCTCGGGGAGGTGGTGGTGACGGCAGCCGGAGGGACGATGGCCGTAGTGGCAGTGGCGAGGCTGGTGTCGGTGGTGTTGGTGGTGTTGGTGGTGTTGGCAGCCGGAGGGGTCTTCGTGGTGATTCTGGTGGTCACGGTGGTGTTGGTGTTCTTGGTGGTGCTGGCGGCCGTGGCTTTCCGACTGGTCGCGGTGTTGGCGGTCAGGGTGTCGCTGGCGGTCGTGGTTCTGCTGGCGGTCGTGGTGTTGGCAGTGGTGGTGTTACTGGCAGTGGTGGTGTTACTGGCGGTCGTGGTGTTGCTGCTGGCGGTCGTGGTGTTGCTGGTGGTCGTGGGGGTGAGGGTTGGCGCGATGGTTCCGATATGCGCGGTATTGCAGAGGTGCGCGGGGCCCTGGTGGTGCTGTTGGACGTGGCGGTGGGGTTGCTGGCGACGCTTTGTCCGGTTTGGGTGGTCCTGCTCTTGGTGTGGGTGGCTGTGGTGGTGGGGGGGGGGAGTGTGGTTCTGTGGTTGCTTTAGGGGTCGAGGTGCATCATTTTACTTCGAAGTTTGAACAGGTAAATGTAAATTCTCTCATGAACAAGATGTATTGCTTGATTGATTTGGTCTGGTTCTGCGCCTTGGATGTTGTTGCTGTGAGCGAAACTTGGCTCACTGCTTTGGTTCCTTCATCCTTCATTTTGTTGGAAGGTTTTGATGTTGTGAGGGGTGATACTGACGGTGCTGTTCGCAAGCATGGTGTTTGCTTGTTTGTGAAGAGAGGGGTTGGTTTTGTTGAACACAACGTTGAATGCCCTTATGTTGCTGCCATTCACTTGCTGAATGTTGATGTCTGGGTGTTGCCTGACCACTGTCCCCCATCTTATGAAGAGGCTTGCAATTCTTGGCTCATCCAGCTGATCTTGACATTTTGTGCTGACTGCGAGGTGGATTTTTTGGGTGATTTCAACTTGCTCTCCTTGGCTTGGCCTTTTGATAATGTTCTGGATGTATATGTACGCCCAGTGGATATGTCTTTTTTGGACTGTTTTCTCACTGTTGGTCTGACACAGTGGGTGACTGAGAGCACTTTACTTGCCGGTGGTTCCATTTTGGATCTTTTCCTTGCATTCGAGTTGGATAGGGTGGGCAGTGTTGAGGTGCTCTGCCCGTTTCCTCGTTGTATGCACTCTCCTGTTGTGTACGACTATCTTTTGCATGTGGAACTGGAGTAAGATGTTGACTTTTTTCAAAGAGGAAGGTCCCTCTGGCATAGGGGCAACTATGATGCCATATTGGGGTCCCTGTTTGATAATGATTGGCAGTTGGAATTCATGTACTTGTCCACCAACAGTTGTTTCAAGCACCTGGTGTCCATTCTGATGGGGTTGGTTGATCTACATGTTCCAATTCACAGTGGAGCACAGTCCGTGCCGTGATCTGCTCATCCACCTCGGCGGTTGATGATCCTCGTTCTGTACTGGCAATGCGCCTTTTTACCGCCTTGAACAATCAGTATCGAATCTTTGCCATTCAGAGTCGTGCTCAGTATGAGGAGCATCTCATGAATCAATTTTGCGAGTGTCCAAAGCTCTTCCACTCATACATTCGCAATAAAAAGAAGGGTCATTTATCCATTGTGCCTCTTCACGCTGCTGGTGGTGAGTATGTTGACTGCTCCCAGGTCATGAGTGAAACTTTTGCTGATGCGTTTGCTTCCATTTTTGTTGTTGATGCTCCTAATCCAGCTCCCAATCAGATCTTCCATGGAGGGATGCCTGATCCATTTGTCACTCATGCTCAGGTGCTTAGCGTGTTGTTTGGCAATGGGGCCCAATGGCTTACATTCAAAGCTTCTGAAGAATTGTGCGGGTGCACTGGCAGGGCCTTTGTTAATTCTATTTCAAAGGTCATTACTTTGTGGAGTTCTTCCAGACTCGTGACTGGAGTCAATTGTGATCTCCCTGTTCAAGGGTAAATCATGGTATGATCCTCTGAACTACCGCCCTGTCAGTCTGACCTCTGTGTGCTGCAAGAGTTTGGAAAAGATTATTGTTTCCGGCCTGGTCGAGTTTCTTGAGAGTAATGAGATTCTCTCCCCTCACCAGTTTGGATTCCGAAAATTTCGATCTACTGGGGATCAGCTTCTCTTGGCTTATTTGGATGTTTCAGACTGGGTGGATGATGGCTTTGTTGTGGATCTTGTGCTGCTCGATTTTTCAAAGGCATTTGATGTGGTTTCTCATGATGTGTTGATTCACAAGCTGAGGGAGGTGGGAGTTGGGCCAGTTTGGCTTGGCTGAATTCATTCGTTTTCGGTTGGTCGTTCTTTGAGGATTGCTGTTGGTGGGTGTTGTGGTGAGCCCCGAGAGGTGGTTAGTGGTGTGCCGCAGGGTTTGGCGGGGGCCCCGTGCTATTTCTAATCTACATTAATCACATCACAAACGGAGTGCTGTGTCCTTTTAAAGCATTTGCAGACGACTACAAGCTGTACCTTAGGTACAAGAGGGTGAAGGAATCTGCAGTTGCTGGTGTGTCATATTTGCAGTTGAATTTGGACAGAGTTAGGGCAATTGCTTCGTCTTGGAACTTGAGGCTGAACTCTAAGAAGTGTGTGGTGTTGAGGTTTGCTCGTGGGTCTGCAGAGTGGGCTGATGAGAATCCGCTGTCTCTGAACTATTTGAGTGGGATACCATCAAAGTTTGTTCAATCCCACAGGGACCTTGGTGTGGTGGTTGATGTATAACTGAAATTCCACCATCATGTCAGTGAGTTGGTGGGTAAGGCTTCAGGATTGGCCAACAGCCTGCTGAGATCCATCATTTGCCGTAGTCCTCACTTCATGGTGTCCCTCTTTGTGATGCTCATCAGGCCTCTCATGGATTATTGTTTGTCGGTGTGGAATATGTGTTTTCTAGGGGATTTGAGATTGCTCCAGTCTGTGCAGAGGAGATGGACAAGAAGAGTGAATTGTCTGGCTGAATTGGATTACGTTTCCAGACTTAAGCAAGATGGCTTGTTTTCTATAGGAGGGAGGTTTCTCAGGGCAGACCTTATTAAATACTGGAAGATCATCTGCAGGTTGGATGGTGGCGTCAACCTCGGGGGTATTTTTTGGGGAGCTCCTGATGCAAGATTACAAGGCCATTCCTATAAGCTTTTCATGCCGGCTTGTGATACAGACATCTAGAGGAGATTCTTTGGAGCACAATGTGTTCCGTTGTGGAACAGCCTTCCAAGTTTTGTGGTGGAGTCAGATTCCCTGGCTGCATTCAAGGGGTTGCTTGCGTAGTTTCTGGGTGATGTTCTGTTTGAGTTTGTTTGAGCTGAGGAAGGTTCTTCTGTAACATGTTGATATCCTAGCTTTGGATGTACCTGTTGGATGTGCCACCTTTTTCACCCCAATTGA
>SDVV010041708.1:0-10408 GCA_016164225.1 Gammarus roeselii | reverse complement strand
ATTTTCACTTTCTTTCTAACGTTAAAAGCGTTGTTTTGTACTTTCCTCGCACACCTAGGCGTGCGAGTCTATTGGAATCAATGATCATCGAGCCCTACAGGGGAGCCTATTATGACTCACGCTGAGGCTCTGGTGGAAATGAGGCCCAAATCAAACCAAACATGTAAGGTGGATAAATCTAAACAACATCTGCAAAACAATATTTGCTAGATCAAAATTGAGATAGTGTAATCAAACCGTGGAAGATAAGTTGAATATATTGACCAAGTGCAGATCATCATATATATCAATTCCCTACATATCCATCAACTACATATTCATTGACCAGGTTAGGATAGCGTAGATTGCAAACATTAGTGCCGGCACCGGACATTATATGCGTACATCAGTGCACACACGTGTACATTTTTGCCTGGATCGGTCATTATATGCGTACATGTGTACCTTAGTGTCCGTGATCGATCATATATGCAAACATTGATGCGTACATATGTACATGGTGCCGGCACCGGCTATTATATGCGTACATTAGTGCGTACATGTGTACATGGTGCCGGCACCGGTCATTATATGCGTACGTTAGCGCGTACATGTGTACATGGTGCTGGCACCGGCCATTATGTGCATACATTAGTGTGTACATGTGTATATGGTGCCGGCACCGGTCATTATATGCGTACATTAGTGCGTACATATGTACATGGTGCTGACACCGGCTATTCTTTGCGTACACTAGTGCGTACGTGCGTACATGTGTGCATAGTGCCGGCACCGGCCATTATATGTGTACATTATTGCGTACACGTGTACATTATCGCCTGGATCGGTCATTAAATGCATACATTAGTGCGTACATGTGTACATTATTGCCTGGATCGGTCACTATATGTGAACATTGGTGCGTACATTTGTACAATATTGCCTGGATTGGTCATTATATGCGTACGTTAGTGCGTACATGTGTACATAACCCTCGATACTGGTGCGGGGCAGCATGCATTATGTGCGAGCATTAGTGCGTACATGTGTACATAGGTGCTGGGATCGGACATTATGAGTATTTAATTGTTCATGTGTGACCATACATAAACATCGAACCTATTTAAAATAGGTTAGGATGACCCTACGCCTGATAAAGAACACCATCTCTCTGAATATATTCGATCATAGTCATATCCTGGACATAACAAAGATTCAATTTACTTGAAAAGTTGTCAGAAGAGGAGCAATCATGCGAAATGTACGAGTGTGACCTTAAATTCTGGGTTCTGTTCACTATTGACCTAAGCAAATCACTACAAATACCCTCGGCCCCCGTTGCACAATCTCTTTACCATAGCATTGAAACTTGGGGCATATCCACATTAACTTGACCGCAAGTCCAAATGACTACAGAAGAGGCGAAAACCCATTTTTATACCAGGACCTGGCCGACCATTATATCATGTTCTAAAACGAAGGATATGCTGGGGTACAATGATGCAACCTACAAGGTTGCTGTATGGATTTACACCATCTGAACATATAATCCCGCTCGTAAGATCGCTCACTGAAGACTTGCAGTCACACAATAACTCTTGGGATATATGCAGTCATCAGATATCTGCGCTCTTGGGAAACCTCCACTCATGAAATAGGGCACTTAGACTCGCACGAGACTCTTTGTTATAATACATTGACATATAAATCGCTAATTATGTAGGTTAGGCGTGTTTTACATTCTAGAATTATGTTGACTGCGATCCTTACATCACTAAACTATATTGAAATTGTAACACACACCCACACATACAGAAATTCTATTGAAAATCACTACGCTATAGCATATAGTTATATTTGATGACATCAATACCGAATCCTATCCTAATATCGAATACAGTCAATCTTATTTGATGTATCGGGTAGCAACAGATATCTGCTGGATGATGCATCATGAGTCTAATTCTATATAAACTAAATTAATATACAGTAAACAGTTGAGAAAACCAGCTTGTAATAATCAAAATTTTATATGTTTAAAATGAACTACGGCAATAATCGTATAAGAATGTACACTATACATGAAACGTCACTATTATTCAGTTCCTGACCAATTACGCCCAAAATAATGTGCTCTGTTTAGGTCACAGACGTAATAATACCTAAATTTATATGAATATATAAGATAAATTGTTCATAATTCGACTAAAAAAAAGGACTAGACCCAATATCTAGATGAAATTCGTTTCAATATTTCCAACACAACAACAAATTTCGTGTAATGAATACACATTGAAGTACTAGTACAATGATAATCGTTCAAAATCCTACAGGAACAACAAAATCCCAATGTTATTCTGTATTATAGGCGATAAATACAAATAAAAACTTGGGTATCCTACCAATTCCCAATGACGTATGTTACTCCGATAACGACAACCATATGTATGATTAATCGAGGTGTGATACAGGTATACGTAACCGACATTGTAAGAAATGAGCTGAACAAAATAGTGGATGATCGATTATCTCGAGTGCCATGCATCTCTAACGATTCTGTTGCATCGATGCCTGGGTGTTATGAGGATAGCCCGTACGGCGTACAAACTCGCGCAGAGCGGAGCGGATTGCACCAAGTTTGCATTGAGCGAATGGTTCCCAATGCATGGTCCAAGCTCGTGCCTGGCTCCAAGCGTCGGTGGACATCGTAGCAGCACTTTACTACTCGGGCTGTCTGGACATTACACCATACTAGTACTCCCCTCCCATGTTTGCAGCAGGGCACGGGGAGATGGTGGTTACACACGGAGAGATGCTGGTTTCTGATGGATTTTGTTATCCAAGTCAACTGATAATGGGAATGGAATCGATTGTCAAGACGTGAAACAAACCATTATTTTGTATCAATCTAACTATGAAGATTTATACCAAACACTAAATTAATTATGTGAATTTATAGCTAATAACCTTATAAATCTCTGGTAACCATTCAAAATCGCACAACAATTAGTGAAATATCTATGTACTTCTCTATTAACCACTGTGTACCTCTATAAAGCTCTTATCAATCTCACCTCACGAATCTAGATGCCTAGCGAGTTTTTATCCTAAGGGGACCCGATCCTCACAACCCTCTGTCTTAAAATGTTTTATAAGAATATACTTACCTCAAGAAAATGTATGATGTATATGGAATAACTGTGCCCATTTACGCCAACGAGAAAAATACACTGCCTTGAATCAAAATATGGTCTCCATCACAATACAAATTAACAGCAAGCTGTTCATGATGGGGACACAACCACGCCCGTGCGGGCCTCTATCATTATTTTGACTCGTGGGTCATTCATACTTGGCACCCCCTGCTGAGCTCCCACCTGTTGGCTCCACCCACCAGCCTATCCTTGAGGTAGAGTGACTGAGACGTAAAGTGTACGGAGACAAAAATAAAGTAAGTTCTTGCAAACAGTAAACGGAAGTGCTTAGCAACATTAGATCAGCGTTTCCCAGAGAGTGCGTTCAAGCGTACCATCGAACACTTACAGCTCTGGGAAAGTGTAGCAGCTCTCATCAAAAGACAAAATTTCTCTGCAGGAAGAAGTATATTTCTTATAGATACATGACCGACGGACTCTGAAGATATAATCAACCTGGAAAAAGCGCAGGACATTACTAGTAAGAGAAAAACATTACATAATAAAATAAGGCATGCTATAAATAATAAATACTAGTAGATAATGAACGTGTAAAACACAAAACAACTATCACAATCCGACCACAGCCTGGTTGCATGCATACGATGAGCTATCTCCTTCTGGTCCGAGTCTTGCTTTTCTGGATCAGAGTGCTGAGCAATTGTAGCTCTAATAAATCTACCATGCCATTACAATGAACAATAAACATATGATATAGATATATACAGATACAAGACATCCCAACCCGAGTCGAAAGCTTAGAAGGGGTCCTGGAAGCTGCCGTAGGGACGCGAGTCGTGTCAGGCGCTCTCAGTTTGCCTAAAACCTAATCGAATTGCCTAAAACCTAATCGAAATACGTTCGTATCACTAATATATACGCCTAATTATACCGTATCTATACTCCGATCTATGCTCGGTCACCTTCGCGCGCAAATACGATGCAAATCACAGCATCTGTTCTACTATTTTTAATGAAGTGTAGTAGCGTCTTAATAACCTCGTCTCATGACAGCGTCAAGCGGTCCGATGAACATACAATACCCATAGTGCGATAATAAGTTTCTTTATTCGGTTAGTACCATGAAGCCACCGCTGGGGAAATTACCCAATGACAAAGAAGCTACCGAAAACAAAATGCCCATGAATCCCATAGAGGGATACATGATTGCCAACAGTGAAAACAACTCCAACAAAATGGGGTATCTGATCCTTATATTTAAAACTAAAAATTTAAATTACTTGTTCGATTCGTTTCGATTTAATCCAATAATCTACGGAGGAAATATAGCTACATATTACAAAACTCATGCATGTATACATTTAATGCTAAATAAACCAATTCAAAGTAGTCATTCCGTGTGTCTGTGCAGCGTATCATCTTTAGTTTGCGTATCATCTATGTCGTAATATCCCCGTAACGAAGATTATTGACCGGTTCTACAATAACGAATTAAGGAAAAATGATAGCAAAATCGGGACATTCGTCGTAAACATATTCGGGAATGAACATTCGTGTAACCAAAATATGTGCGGAACCATGACATTTCATCCCGCATGCAAAGTATTATGTAATTGTTCTTAATAAAATTAAACTGTATATCTATGTTTGCTTATCCTATTTATATAAAACCATGTAATGAATTACAATAAAAACGCTAAATGCCTACGCAGTTGGAAATTGCTATTTTATCGTGAACGGATTCTATGTAATACCTATGGCATACATCTATAAAAACTCAATACACAATACCGCAACCTATTCATCTACATTACTCTGACACCCCCCACACCGCCGATACCCCTGCCCTACACCGCCCACCAATCCGCCAAATGTATCTCTTCTCACACGAAAGCCGCCATGCGTATCCCTTCTCACATGAGAGTCGCCATGCGTCCCCTTTATAGCTACTAAGAGTGATCGCCCTGGCGTGAAGCAGGGGACCGATGGGGGGAAAGAAGAAACTTCATTTAGGATAGTTGGCGTCTTTTCCGGAGTGACGAAGACCAAGATTCCAACAGCCAAGAACGTCAGCATATCGAAGACTACCTTCGCTACCTCGGTCGAGGATATTCGAATAAACTACCGCATCGAGCAGTTGACAAGAAAAAAATCAGGAAATTACCAACTTGCTAATCACAGCAACCAGCCTCTCTGAGTAGGGAGCTGAAGACTCCACCGTAGGAAAAAGCACAATCGACGGCTGTCAATCGAGATTCAATTGTCATGCCAAAGCCATACTCCAAGTCCACGAACCCTTGAAAAACCGCCAAGTCAGAGAACCTGCATCGTACGCAAGCGCCTCTACCTCCACATCTGATGACAACCGCGACGACTTTCCACCCCACAACATTCCAGCCGAGCTCTGAGGGCATCGAAGAAGAAGCAGTACACGCTATTAAATGACCACAACCTCCACAGCAATAGTCACACCTTTCCTGAACACCTGAAGACCATGTTTGACGCCAACGATAGACCGGATATTTGTCCATACACTCTGAAAAAAGAGCTGGGCTCCTTCACTAGCTGCCCAGTCCTGAGCGTCGCCACCAGCGGCGACGAAGGCTCTGCCATCAGAGTAGACTCAAAACTTCTAAGTGACACAATTCTCTCTGAGACTAGACTGTGTGAAAACCCTTGCACAATCGTACCACATCCGACTATATACAAGTTCAGGTTTGATTTACGTCGAAGATATCCCGCAAGAGAAAATCGAGGAGTACACCACTGGACTCTTTCAATACGAGGACTGCGTGGTCAAAGCAAAAATCGCACAAAGAAGTGACACCATTTCAGCCTTGATAATGAAATTCAACCGCCCTTCTCCTCACAAATACCTAGTCATCCTCTTCTGCCCCACCAAAACCAAGGTTACATCATTTGAGAGACGTCCGATGCGATGTTACAAATGACGGAAATACGGACACGCGAGTGGAAACTGTAATGGTAAGCAAAGATGTTCATACTGCTCCCAAAACGACTGTGACAAACGGGAAGACCCGCACCGCTTTTACTGCTAAGCAAACTGCTACCCTTCCGGAGTCCGCGCACTACGGGGGAGCCTATTATGACTCACGTAGAGGTTCTGGTGGAAATGAGGCTCAAATCAAATTAAACTTGCCGGACATGGATATTGCCCAGAGGATGAGATGGAGAGAGTGATCCTCCAATACGAGGTTGAACACGGGGTCGGGCGACGAGAGGCCGTGGTCTCGATGTACTCTTCCCATGATGACTCTCCTACCCAGGAGAAACTACAGGCACCATTCTCCACTTACTTCCTCATAACGCTCTTAGATAGCGGTGCAGGCAACGTTGCCTTTTCAACAAATCTATAATTAAGTCTCTCCCCCAACAACTAGGAGGAATACCAAAGACATTCAACGGCAAGAAAAGAAGTATCTGGCCCACGTCGTAGAACCTGAACAATGGTAACATTATACGAAAGATTAACCACATAAACAAACTCAAAGTTACAGTTGAAATGCAACGCGCTTTACGGGGGAGCCTGTTATGACGCACGTTGTTATGAAATAACGATTACACGAAGCAAGCGCAGAGTAACAAGGGAACAAGCCGTTCTAATTTGGAAAGACCATAACCCAAATCTCCTTGAATATGCCAAAGCAGTCAAATCGACAAATCAACCGAACTCCTCCGACGAAATCCACAACTTGTCAGGACAACATTGTAACACGCGTCAGGACATCGTAACACGCAAGTTGAGGCTTCGGTGGAAATGAGACTCAAATCAAATCCAACGGGAGAAGGACTTGCGAGAAAGCAAACATCTTGACTTTACTTCTAGAAACAAAGAGGCTCACAACCAACCTTTCTCCCTCCACGAATTACTTGGGGTGGATGGGTGATTATTCATTTTATAGATCAATAACACTTTATTTTAGTATTTTGTTATTTCATCTTGCTTGGGCTTTTATTTTTCTCTGCTCTTTTTGCGTATTGATAATTTTTGAATTGGTTATTATCATATGTATCGAGGTTGGCTAAGACAAGGTGACCCAGGGAGGGGAGGCTTTCGTGGTACCGCGGGACTCGGGGACCCGGGGTTTCGGGCACCTGGGGGACTTGAGAGACCAGGTGGATTTGGGGGGATCCACTTGGACCTTTCTGGGGCCCTTTGGGACACCCTTGAGACCCTTTAGGACCCTTTGGAGAATTTGTGCGACCCTTTAGAGGCCCCTCTGGATCCTGGAACCTTTGCTCCCCCCTCCCAGCGCTGTAAAACCCATACGCAGAAAAATGTTAGTAAGATGCATGAGTAGAACAATTAACCATTACAGTCTTCGGATTGCTGGTGCAGAAGGCGAGGGTCGCGTCGAGGCTGGTCGAGGTGCGTCGAGATCAGTCAAAACATGTTGAGGCGAGTCGAGATGGTCGCGACGAGCCGAAACTGGCCGAAATGATTCGAGACAAGCAGAGCTGAGGCGAGGGGTCTCGGGGGACTCGGGAAGACCCGGGGGACATGGGTCACCCTCCGGGATTCATCGGGCTCTTTTGTGACAAAGGGACCAATGCCCCCCCATCCGCCCTATCTCCTTAAACAATCCGTGCGAAATCAATAATCTGGGCAGTTTTTCTGCCCATGACGAACCTGCTGTTATTTTATTCTTCACGATCCACAATATTATATGCTGGAGTATTTGTGCGGGAGTTCGTGTTTGTAACTTTGTGAATGAGTTTTTTTTTTCAGTCTGTGCTCGCTCGCGCGTGCACGGACCGTATGCAGTTTCTGGGGTTGACCTGGACTGCGCAGTTATAAAACCTTGTGACGCGTTGCGGTTGGAGTCCATCTATTTCGTGAAGCCATAGACATTGTACCAATTTCGACGATACTGTCTGTACGCACTGTCGCGCGTGCATGTTCTTCTTAGAGTTCTGGGGGGTTAGAGGCGGGAATTCGTTTTGTCAGTCTTTATCTTGCCTGAATAAATAAATTTTACTTTAAATCGAATAGACCGCGTAGCTGTGAACATTGTGTTGCGTTGCTGCCGGAGCGGACTTCGTCGGTGTAGCCGTGAACCTTGTAGCTATTTCGACGATACTATCTGAGCGCACTGGCGTATGGACATATAACTCATGAGGTTCTGAGGGGTTGGAGGCGAGGATTCTTTTCGTTTCATCTTAGTCTTTATCTTACCTAAATAAATTTTATATATACAACTTAACCGCGTAGCTGTAGATATTGTGTTACGTTGCTGTCGGAGCTGATGTTGCCCGTGTGGCCACTGACCTTGTACTAATCTCGAAGATGCTACATGTACGCACTAGGGTGCGTACATATCACTCTTTATGTTCTAAAGGATTGTAAGCTGAGATCCGTTTCGAGTAAGCGTTTTTTCTTTTGCGCACTAGCGTGCGTATGACATTGCTAAAATTTGCACGTTTTTTCTAACTTTACAAACGTTGCTTCGTTTTTTCCTCGCACACTTAGGCGTGCGAGCCTACTGGAATCTATAATCATCGAGCCTTACGGGGGAGCCTATTATGACTCACGTTGAGGCTCTGGTGGAAATGAGGCCCAAATCAATCAATCCATCAAACCCACCCTCACCGTGATTTGAGCCTTATTTCCAAAGTAACCTCAAGTGATTTAACGCAGGGTCCCCGTAGGGCACTAAACGTCGATATTCGGCCAGGTCTAGTCTGTGCTAGCTGGCAGTTGTGAAAAGTATGCTTGATAATATTATCCGTTGAGCCTGTGCATAATGTGTTGAGTAGCAGTGTGCCTGATGATATAATCCGTTGAGCCTGTGCACAATATCATGTGTTGAGCAGAGATGTGTGCAAGGAAAATTTCATAAAATTCAAATACTCTCCAGGTGGTCTATGGCCTTCCGAACCGGCAAGTTGCCCTGACGAACAGTACTTCGACCCACTCCACGTGCCACCTCAATGTAGCCCCATTGCGGGGACAGATGCAGGCTTCTGCCAGAATACATGCAGCCCGTGCGAGCCGCTGTGGACTTCGCTTGCCGATACCACCCCTCATCCCGAAGATTGCAACGCTTACTATATTTGTCTCGCTGACTATCAATTGGTAACTGCTCGTTGTGATAGCGCAACAGAGCCTTACTACGATTTCGTGAACGGAGGGTGCTCGGCAGATGAAACAGTTTGCTTCAATTTCTGCGATACTTGTGAGCCTTACTGTCTAGCGACGGGAAACATTGCCGACCCAACAGACTGCACTTACTTCTACTACTGTTCGCCTCCCGAATTGACACACGTCCATTGCCCTACGGGTGAGAATTTTGATTCGGACGCCGGATTCTGCTCTGCAACCGCACCGTGCATTCAGTGTTGATAATCAGGCCTGGCCCGGATGATGCGAGGCTCACTGTCGCATATTTCATTACGTGCCGAAGAAGGGAGCACTCGGTGACTACACGTTGGATCAAATCCGGTGGAAAACTGGAAGCAACTTCTACTATTACTCCAGATTTATTCAATTTTGTTCTGTAAATGGTAGGTTAATGTCTCGTTTAAATTTCCTTTCGAATCTCTACAAACGCTATAATCAAAACTGATTGTGACAAATCATAAGGCTAACTGAACATATATGCATCCGTCAATGTAACGAGGACTGCCCGCAGTTGTGTCACCTCATTCTTCAGCGCAGTCACATAAGCAGAAGCTAAGCTCTTGAACGGTGAGGCCGGTCCGAGTCCACAATATACTGTCAGGAATGACGTCAGACAGCTTTCATTGTTATACCTTCGTCAGTTCTCCGCTCGAACCTGTTCATTGCGCGCCCGTCGCTAACTCCCGACGGGCTTGTTTAGCGCCTCATTTCCACCGGGGCCGCAGCGTGCCATAATTGGAGTAGTTTCCACCGGAGTAGCAAGCTAGTGCGTTCATCAACGGGGAGGATTTGAACGCAGATTGTTTTCCGAAAGAGATTAGATTTTTTCCGGTAGGTTAGAGAGCAGGCTTTGTGGGTCGCACATGGGGGCTCAAGACTCGTTGAGCTGCTGCGAGCGAATTACAATCCACAAGCAAGAGTCTCACGCAGATTGACACCTAGTTGCAACAGAAGCATGGTGGCGCATCCGGTTCAATAGCTACTCCATTAGGTGGATGAGATTTGATTTGATCCCCATTTCCACCAGAGCCTCAACGTGAGTCATAATAGGCTCCCCCGTAGGGCTCGACGATCATTGATTAAAGCAGGCTCGCACGCCTAAGTGTGCGAGGAAAAAACAAAACAACGCTTT
>SDVV010041707.1:0-10408 GCA_016164225.1 Gammarus roeselii | reverse complement strand
CTAGCGCCCGTACAGCGCTGGACGCTACCTAGCACCCCAGAGTGCTGGCCGCTACCTAGCGTCCGTAGAGCACAGAACGCTACCTAGCGCCCCAGAGCGCTGGCCGCTACCTAGCGCCCCAGAGCACTGGCCGCTACCTAGCGCCCCAGAGCACTGGCCGCTACCTAGCGCCCGTAGAGCGCTGGACGCTACCTAGCGCCCCAGAGCGCTGGCCGCTACCTAGCGCCCCAGAACACTGGCTGCTTCCTAGCGCCTGTAGAGCGCTGGACGCTACCTAGCGCCCCAGAGCACTGGCCGCTACTTAGCGCCCGTAGAGCGCTGGCCGCTACCTAGCGCCCCAGAGCGTTGGACGCTACCTAGCGCCCCAGAGCACTGGCCGCTACCTAGCGCCACAGAACGCTGGCCGCTACCTAGCGCCCGTAGAGCGTTGGACGCTACCAAGCGCCCGTAGAGCGCTGGACGCTACCTAGCGCCCCAGAGCGTTGGACGCTACCTAGCGCCCGTAGAGCGCTGGACGCTACCTAGCACCCCAGAGCGTTGGACGCTACCTAGCGCCCCAGAGCGTTGGACGCTACCTAGCGCCACAGAACGCTGGCCGCTACCTAGCGTCCGCAGACTGTTGGATGCTACCTAGCTCCCCAGAGCGTTGGACGCTACCTAGCGCCCCAGAGCACTGGCCGCTACCTAACGCCACAGAACGCTGGCCGCTACCTAGCGCTCGTAGAGCGTTGGACGCTACCAAGCGCCCGTAGAGCGCTGGACACTACCTAGCGCCCCAGAGCGTTGGACGCTACCTAGCGCCCGTAGAGCGCTGGACGCTACCTAGCGCCCGCAGATCATTGGATGCTACCTAGCGCCCCAGAGCGTTGGACGCTACCTAGCGCCCGTGGAGCGCTTGACGCTACCTAGCACCCCAGAGCGTTGGACGCTACCTAACGCCCCAGAGCGTTGGACGCTACCTAGCGCCCCAGAGCGTTGGACGCTACCTAGCGCCACAGAACGCTGGCCGCTACCTAGCGTCCGCAGACCGTTGGATGCTACCTAGCGCCACAGAGCGTTGGACGCTACCTAGCGCCCCAGAGCGTTGGACGCTACCTAGCGCCACAGAACGCTGGCCGCTACCTAGCGCCCGTAGAGCGTTGGACGCTACCAAGCACCCGTAGAGCGCTGGACACTACCTAGCGCTCCAGAGCGTTGGACGCTACCTAGCGCCCGTAGAGCTCTGGACGCTACCTAGCGCCCGCAGACCGTTGGATGCTACCTAGCGCCCCAGAGCGTTGGACGCTACCTAGCGCCCGTGGAGCGCTGGACGCTACCTAGCACCCCAGAGCGTTGGACGCTACCTAACGCCCCAGAGCGTTGGACGCTACCTAGCGCCCGTAAAGCGTTGGACGCTACCTAGCGCCCCAGAGCGTTGGACGCTACCTAACGCCATAGAGCGTTGGACGCTACCTAGCGCCCGTAGAGCGCTGGACGCTACCTAGCGCCCAGGGCGTTGGACGCTACCTAGCGCCCGTAGAGCGCTGGACGCTACCTACCGCCCGTAGAGCGCTGGACGCTACCTAGCGCCCATAGAGCGTTGAACGCTACCTAGCACCCCAGAGCGTTGGACGCTACCTAGCGCCCCAGAGCGTTGGACGCTACCAAGCGCCCGTAGAGCGTTGGACGCTACCTAGCGCTCCAGAGCGTTGGACGCTACCTAGCGCCCGTAGAGCGCTGGACGCTACCTAGCGCCCGCAGACCGTTGGACGCTACATAGCGCCTTTAGAGCGCTGGACGCTACCCAGCGCCCGCAGAGCGCTGGACGCTTCCTATCGCCCAGCGGGCGCTAGGTATGGTAGAGAATTGATCTTCTTGCATTACTATAAATCGAAAGTTTCAGTATGAGACTTTCAGTTTTGTATGT
Organism: Gammarus roeselii; assembly: GCA_016164225.1. NCBI lineage: Eukaryota > Metazoa > Arthropoda > Malacostraca > Amphipoda > Gammaridae > Gammarus > Gammarus roeselii. The sequence continues at coordinate 8,502 of SDVV010041707.1, read as the reverse complement.
TCTCTGTACAGTTTACATCTTCGATGCAAGGTATTGGGTATTTTATACAATATCGGTATATTAGGATATATTACGTTCGGATCTGCAGCAATGTAGAACATTATTTCAGGTTTAATTCAGTTACATGTTTATTTTTAGTGTTTTATGTGTCTTCTTACATCCTGGTACAATGTTTGGCGTGGTTATTATATATATAGAAGATCCCATTTGTTACAAACTCAGTCTTGCTGTTAGATTATTGTATGTTTATTGTAGGACCATTCTGCAATATTCAGGAGGAGTTAGAGGTGTCCCATAGGCAAAAGCTCGTTGTGTTTGTGTCTATTTGTGTAAGTTCATCGATTTACTATGATGGATACCCTAATGTATTACATTTTTAATGTGAATTAGAGCAGAGTAGAGCATCTTATTTGTCTTCTTTTATAGTTGTTGTACTTGTATGATTTTTCCACGATAATCATAGGAATGTATGTTTAAGAGGTGTAAGTCCGTGCTGCATCTTTGTGAAATTTCGTCATTGAACCCTAGCAAGTGTATAGTCTAACGTTTAGAAGACGATTTACTGAATGATGGGGTCCTGGTGTAGAGGTGGTGTACACTCTTTGGTTGTCATTTGGAGTTCATCCATGTTCAACGCGAATTTCGTAAGTTCTTGTGGACGTCGATCTTGAGTTCCATTGGCTTGTTAGAGAGGTTATCCGACAAGCTGCTGATCGCTGTAGTGATTTACTTTGGTCGTCAGTGAGCAGAAGCCCAGATTTCTTTTGCGACCACACTCTTTGAGACTCATGTCAGACCCATTCTAACCACTGTACCTCTGTATAGATTCTTGGTCATGTCCAGGATGTGACTTTGCTCGACGTTGTTTAGAGATGCTGGACTAAACCGATGTATGGTACGTCTGATGTATTATATCATGACTGGGTGTTGCCTCTAAATTTGTTATATATCAGTGATAGTTTGCTGACAAGTGACCTAGTAAAGCAGTGTAGAGTTTGTTGTTATGGTACAGTGGGCTTTGATTTTCCTCTACTAGAGGCATAGCATCAGTTAGGTCTAGGAATTTGTTATAGATTTGAACAGGTATCATAGTAAAAACAACATTCTTCGTATTAACTCAGTGTCAAATGTCAGATATTTTCGGTATGGCTGTTATGTTAGTATATGATTTTTTTCATGAACCAGATCACCTTAGAAGTTAAAGTACAGGATTATTTATATTTATTACAACATCGGTAGTGCGCATCGGCATCATGTTTTGATTGGCCACACACTTTCCATGTTGGTGTAGGATTTATCCTCTGAGGGACGGCAGGATACGCTTTGTATCTTAGTTAATCAATGTAGGTTAGGATAGAGTAGATAATCTTATTTAGCTAATTTTAATAGTTGTTGTTGTATGTTTCGATTGGTTATCATAGGGATTTATATGTATTATGTATAAATTCACCTAATTTCATAGACTATTGGGAATAAAATACACTTAATTGGATGTAACAAACTAAAATATAGGTATGTTTCACCTCTCGACATTGGATTTGGGTCCGGTTCCATGTCGTCTTGGAGAATCAGTACCGGATTTGTGTAGAGTTAGTGTTAAAATTCTTCAATCATTTTATGTGCATCTCAATTATGTTACCCGCTCGTATGTCTTTACTAGATGCTTATTCCCGCAAGTCTTTCTTATATAAATGTTTGTGATACGTTTGCAGATGTGCATTCAGAAGTTATTGATTGATTCAGGCTTCGTTATAAGATTGCCTTCCAATTCAGAATATCTGTCTTATTTGAGCGTTCACAATATTCACTAGAGCATTTTTCACCAAAGGTTGGTGATGATGGCCGTAAACCTAACTCATTCTAACCCAATCTAACCAAGGATTATATTTGCTTTTCCCAATCTTTATCAGTTTATGTACCTACATATATATTTTTCACTTTGCTTGTTACAAGTCCAGTAATATCGACTAGTTTCAAGTAATGTTATGTGATCGCTCGTTAGTAGACTGATGAGTTCAAAACGTTTATGCAAGCTTACCGCATATATCAGTGATTGTTACGGGTGTTAAAGCGTTAGCAAGTTTTATGTATGTTTTACTGTTGGAATATGATTTTTTGTTATAATGTTGGATGTGTTGTCCCTATTATTTTCGTCGATTATAACGAATGTTGAATAAATGCACTCTAACATATTTACAACAAATCTGTTATGTATGGTCCGCAGTCAACAAGATCTAGGATATAAACCATGTCTAAGGTACATAATTAGCGAAATATATGTCAATGTACGACAACATTGATCAAATATCAATGAATATATGTCGGCATATGACAATATAGTGTATGGTGTATACATGGTTGATGCCGGCATATGCCGGCATATGTCGGCATATGCCGATATAATATATGGCGTATACACGGTTGATGACGGCATATGTCGGCATATGCCGATATAATGTATGGCGTATACACGATTGATGGCGGCATGTGCCAGCATATGTCGGCATATGCCGATATAATGTAGGGCGTATACACGGTTGATGCCGGCATATGTCGGCATATGCCGATATAATGTATGACGTATACACGGCTGATACCGGCATATGTCGGCGTATGCCGAGATAATGTATTACGTATACACGGTTGATGCCGGCATAATGTAGACATACACACACACATTTTGTATGCATATACAGGATCGGTAAACATCTGAGGCATTTTTACCTCCTTATAGTATAATCCTTTTTTTTTAGTTACACTTCTTAATGTGGAACAGTTTCACGCGATATTAGGTTCAAAGATCTAGTCATCCTATCTATCATCTTTTGAGTTTTTCTGCTTACGTATGATACTTATTCATCGAATGGATCAGCTTCACGGTATGTTATGTTAGAAGAACTAATCATCCTAACCTAACCTAACCTACTGTATCCAAGAAATTATGTATTTTCAATCGACTTTTCATGCAGGCATATGATTTTCAGAGTTTTAGGATTATTGCATAACAAATATCTCCACTTAACTCTACATTCTGATCTATCCTTTGCAGTTTTGATACACACTTCCAATTTTGAACTAGCAAATTTCATCTGTTTTCATAGATAATTTCATCGTTGTTTGATTGTTATAGCGATTTTTTTATATGATTCTTTATTTTGATTTGACACAATTCTACATCACTCCTACATGTTATTCACACCCATCAAAAAAAAACTAACCTAACCTAACCTAACCTAACCTTATGTACGATTTTCAGTCATTGATATATACATATGAATCCCTCCACACGATTCTTTATAGAACTTTCACCTAATTTATTTCTACTTTGGGGTCACTCTCGACCCATATTAGTTAGCAGAGAGGCCAGATTTCAATCTTAGATGGTTTGAATGTTACAAGTATTTCATATTTGAATCCAGTTTCGTACGAACGAACACTTCGTCTCATACTAGGTCTACCACATTTACTTTAATATCTCCTGACACTACATCCTTTGACGACTTGCACGGCTGATTTGCCTTTCCTTTCCTATAGTTTTCATATTCTTGACGATGACTTCGTTTCAAATCTCGCCACACTTTACTCGTGGATTTATGGTTATTTTTTTATATTTTTTTTTGCATAGATTACAAGCCCCCGTTTTCCCATTACTTTCGAACAAACGACGACTCAAGCTATACCCCATTCTTCCACAACAGAATCACAATCTTGACTGAGCAAGATCTGATCGGACGCTGATTTTTATCCTACCAATGCAAATAATGTTATTTTTACTATGATACCTGTTCAAATCTATAACAAATTCCTAGACCTTACTGATGATATGCTTCTAGTAGGAGAAAATCAGAGCCCACTGTGTCATAGCAACGAACTCTACACTGCTTTACTAGGTCGCTTCTCAGCAAGCTATCACTGATCTATAACAAATTTAGAGGCAACACCCAGTCATGATACAATACCTCAGAGGTACCATGCATCCGTTTAGTCCAGCATCTCTGAACAACGTCGAGCAAAGTCACATCCTGGACATAACCAAGAATCTATACTCAGATTCAGTGATTAAGAATGGGTCTGACATGAGTCTCAAAGAGTGTGGTCATCAAAAAAGCTGGGCTTCTGTTCACTGACGACCAAAGTAAATCACTACAACGATCAGCAGCTTGTCCGATAACCTCTCTAACAAACCCATGGAATTCAAGATTGACGTCCACAAGAACTTACAAAATTCACGTTGAACACGGATGAGCTCCAAATGACAACCAAAGAGTGTAAACCACCTCTACACCAGGACCCCACCATCCAGGAAATCGTCTTCTAAAACGTTACACTATACACTAGCTAGGGTTCAATGACGAAATTCCACAAAGATGCAGTACGGACTTACACCTCATAAGCATATATTCCTATCATATAATCATAAAAAATATATCATAAAATCATAAAACAACAGCAACAACAACTATAAAAAAAATAAAAAAAAATAGATGCTCTATTCTGCTCTAATTCAGCTTAAAAATGTAATACATTAGGGTATCCATCATAGTTGATCAGTGTACATACACAAATAGACATAAACACAACGAGCTTTTGCCTATGGGACGCCTCTAACTTCTCCTAAATATTGCAGAATGGTCCTACAATAACATACGATAACCTATCAGCAAGACCGAGTTTGTAACAAATGGGATCTTTCATATCTATAATAACCACGCCAAACATTGTACCAGGATGTAAGAAGACATATAAAACACTAAAAAATAAACATGCAACTAAATTATACCTGAAATCATGTTCTACATTGCAGATGCAAATGTAATATATCCTAATATTCCGATATTGTATAAAATACCCAATACCTTGCATCTAAGATGTAAACTGTACAGAGAACATACAAAACTGAAAGACACATACTAAAACTCTCGAGTTATAGCAAAGCAAGAATATCAATTCTCTACTATACCCAAAACATACAGTAAAAACCGCGACGAACGAGATAGATTGTATGTAACCAACCAGACAACTGACTTGAATAAGATACCAGGACATGCGAGCAACATACGCTGAAAATTCATAGTAATTGGTGTGGAATACGTCTACACGAACGCGCTATAGTATATAAAAAATCTGATGAAATTACTCTCCATCCAAGTCCAAAACAGGGTTAAATTAACATTTATTTAACCAAAGTAGCCACGGCTTAATCGTGACAAAATGTCATATGTACATATAAAATACCAAAATGATGCAATGACCGACCAATTATGCCTGAAATAGTGTGCTACATGGACGATACAAACCTAAAATATCAGAAAAAAATCCTATAACTATGAGATAACTATGGGATCTTCTCCTTTGAAGGAATGTTCCATTTACCTGTTTATATGGCATCTTTTTCTGAGTGTGAAAGCTCGAGGCCAGAGAAATCGAGGGATGGAGTTACTGGCAGAGTAACTAATAATAGAGCATAAGGGTACTGACATTCGACCAAAAGATCCAGTCTCATCGAAAAAACGGATACTTGTCTATTGAGATCGGTTTAGGTATTATTACAAGTTATTTAATGTGAACAGACTATACATTAAATAATTTTTTTTGAACCAGACCTAAATCCAATGTCGAGAGGTAAAAAATACTAATATTTTGGATCGATACATCCAGTTGAGTGTATTTTATGCCCAATATTCTATGAAATTAGGCGAATTTATACCTAATACATACATATTCATATGATAAACAATCGAAACATGCAACAACAACTATAAAAAATAGCTAAATAAGATTCTCTATTCTACCCTAATAGATATTGTTTAAGTATGATATACGGCGTATCCTTCCGTGCCCCAGAAGATAAATCCTACAACAATGTAAGGTGCATGGTTGATCAAACCAATTTTGGATCGTTACATTCAGTTAAGCTAATTTATACCCAAGAATCCATGAAATTAAGCGAATTCCTACCTGATACACTTTTATTCATATTATTATCAAGATTTTAACCTTTAATACTACATGTAAATTATTATGTAACTGTTAGATTTATTATCAATAAAAATAACATTATAAATGTATGTTATCAATACCCCTAAACATTCAGAGGACCAGCATTGAAATGCGTATATGCAACATGGCATGCAACGAAATTGCAATTCAGTATGCCCAGCATTGAAATGCAAATACCAAAGGCAGTGTGTAAACTTTCTATGTACACAACCTATTAACATACAAAAACGTAATAATATATATAACCTATTAACATACCTTATAAATAGGCTGAAAGCTGTCCGTCCATCCATCAGAATGAGTCACCCGTTAGCCGCCTGCCTGACTCAGGTCGTCCGTGAGAATATGGGGGGCAAACTCCCTAGACTGAAAGTAACTATATTTATCCCCATCTATATTCCTTCACTAATGACCGTTTCCGTAAACTTATAACTACCTTTATTTCGCAATGATAACGCTTAGGTGTTGGGATTTGAAAAAAAAAAAATTCAGCGAATGATGTCTCTCTCTGTCAGTAACCCATCTTTTCAATGTGACAATGAACTCTATCCACAGCGAGAAGGTTTGTTTACGAGGAATCCCATAGCTCCCTTATTAGCAAATATTTTCATGTCACACCTGGAAGAATCTTTTATAGCACAATGCCCAACCTAGTTTCTCCCTCTCTTTTATAGACTTTATCTCGACGATACATTTGTGCTGTTCTCTAGGCAAGATCAAGCTCTGTCATTTTTCAGTTACAATAATAACCTTCATCAAAATATTAAATTCACTGTGGAACAAGAACTTGACAGAAAATTACCATTCCTCGACCCCCAAAGATGGGGTAACTTATTGCGAGACATCCGTCTACCGTAAACCGGCCTTTTCTGGACTTGGTCAGAGTTTCTTTAGCTGTTTCTCGTATCAGTATAAAATTAATGAGACCATCGTTTCTGATGGGCTCAACATCACATCTGGGAATCTCACACCGTACCTCTAGACCTCCATCCAAGTTACATTTTAGCCCTGTATAGAAATAGCTTCAGATAAATGCGAGTCGACGATAAGCACCTCTTCGCCCTGTATGCGACTTCCTACCCCCACGCGACACCACTCCAGCTGTTGGAAGAAAATGTCTGTCTGTCAATGAATACGTATATTAATGCTTTCCAGTTCTATAGGAATGCGCGTGAGGATTTTTCCGGATTATCTTGTAACAAATTTTTCATGAATTGATATGTATTACTAATGACATTTTTTCAAGAATTGAGTGACAGAAGCCTTTATATACAGCACGGTGAGTGCAGTTTTTTTCCATGTCGTCTATATGTCGACTACTCATTACAACATGTTAGCACATTTCAATGTCCCAACCCCATGTTCTTGGGACTCTAACCACATGCATGCGTGCTTTCCCACCCCATGAACTTGTTATTTTTCACACCCATGTATTTTGTTATTCATCCACCCCAAGTATTTCTTATTTTTCAACCCCGCGTGTCACTGGTTTTCTCAACGCTATGTAGTCGGAATTATTTTGTCAAAATATACATTATCAATATGTGCAACTGATGATACTATTGTAAATAATATTTCGCTCCATGTAATCCGAACCGGCGGCCCCTAGAAATGAGCTGTGACGAATTCAATTTGAACTCTCGTTTTCGGTAATTCAAGTAGCGTAGTTGATAATGAAGTTTCATGTCTTAAGTTTAAAAGTGTATTTATATTATAAAAATTGAAAACCCATTGCCAGACGATGGAAATAAATGATCTAATAATAATAATAATGATGTATTATTATTATAATAGGAAATGAAAAGATTAATGATTGTGTAGACCCTCACGAACGACCATGACCAAGGACTCTCATAACTTTATAGAATGCAGATTTAACAGTTTATTCGTAAAGATTTATAAAGGCGAAGCATTCTTTTATTATGCAAATGATGTTCCTCGACAGAGCAATAGTTCTTCATGACCCAAAAACTCAGTGTATTCTATGTAGTCATTTAATTGCCTAATCTGAGGGTCATCTTGCCACACGGACAAGGAGATTATCATTGCCTCAAGAGCATGGCCTATTTAAACAAGTCCTATAAAATTTCTTAGACGAGAATTAAAATAGATTAGGGCAAGCTTTTCATTATTGAACAAAACATCCTTATGGGAAATACATAGATAGCATGTCATCGCCTTAATGCTGCGAAGACTCGAGGCACCGGAATTATTGTCTCTCAGTCGTCTTCCTACCAACTAGGTTGACTGGGTCGTCCTACCAGCAAGGTTGACTGGGTCGTCCTACCAACTAGGTTGACTGGGTCGTCCTACCAGCAAGGTTGAGTGGGTCGTCCTACCAACTCGGTTGACTGGGTCGTCCTACCAACTAGGTTGACTGGGTCGTCCTACCAACTAGGTTGAGTGGGTCGTCCTACCAACTAGGTTGACTGGGTCGTCCTACCAACTAGGTTGACTGGGTCGTCCTACCAACTAGGTTGACTGGGTCGTCCTACCAACTAG
>SDVV010041706.1:0-10409 GCA_016164225.1 Gammarus roeselii | reverse complement strand
TCCTATTTAATGTTATTTCTCAGGTTTTTAACGTTTCCACTGTACGTTGGCCCCATACGCTACTTTGCAGTCCCTCAAAGAGCTAATTCCAATAATTTCTTGAGCTATTATCGGACGCTTTTTCAGCCACTTTCGTAAGCGCATCATTTTCAACACCATTGTAATCGATTGAATTTGTGCACGGACATGAAACTTGAATAACATCCATGTGTCAGGTTTATTTATAGTCATGATCAACTGCACAGATTTGAAATATTTTTAAAGTATGCTCTCCGGTCTGATTGTGTTTTTGAAAAGTTATGTATTCGTAGTCAGCGATTTGTCTTCATACTATAACAAAAAAATTGACAATAGCAAATAAATGAACTTACAGCAAATTCAAGATGAAGACGATGAGGAAGGCGGAGGTAGTGACAGATGAAAACGGTCGTGTGTAGTGGGAGAATTTTGATACATGGTAACGGAAATGCGAGTGTTTGGACGTGGTATTGAATGTTAAAGATGTCAGAGAGGCTGATACTGTTGCAGTGGATGGTGGTGCACGGATGCTGGTTTCGGGAGCAAGAATTGCTGCTGGAAGTGGTGCAGGAGGCGATTGAGGTGCTAAATTATGGGATACCCCTGATCTGGACGGCGTCGGAACAGAGTGTCTGCTTGCATTGTTCCGTTGTATAAGAGAAAAGGGAGATTAAAGGAATGCAGCATCTCAGAACATATAAGCCTGTTACGTGTAGTGTGAGTTAGTTATACCTGACACTGAGAGCGTGCGGACGATTAGAGATGATTAGAGAGCGTGCGGACGATGCCATTGACAAGGAACAGTGTGACTTTGAGAGTGTTGAGTGTGTACTTATCAGATTTGTGTAGTGATACTTGACTGCCCGAAAAACCTTGCGCAGGGGAAGAATGTGATGTGGGTGTTCATTGACCAAGAAACGGATTACGATTGGGCCGACAGAGAGGTGTTGTGGGAGGTGTTGCGTTTCCGGCTGTTCATTATCAACATCTATGGAATGGAAAGGGAGGTGAACAGTGGCGGATTAAGTCAGAGCTTAGGGTTGTTAGGAGCAAATGGGCGGAGTTGGCCTTTAAGTCAGTTGCGCTGTTTTGTGGATGACGCGGCTCTGGTGGCAGATTTGGAAAAAGTTGTGTAGGGTGGTGTCGAATTTTTGTAGTGTGTGAAAGGTGGAAGCTGCAAGTTCAGGTATGTTAAAGCAAAGTAAGGATAAGTTCGAGGAATCGCAGAGCAATCGGAATCATGTTCGCATAAATGGAGAGATATTGATGGAAGTTCAGTGCTTTAAGTTCTTGGGCTCTCATGTGGAGAAGGGTAGACTAGTGGAATCTGCGATGAAATCTACTGCGAAAGAAGGGTGGCAAGTGTTGGCTGCACTCAGGAGTGCAATGAGCTGTAGGGCATTGGGTTTGACAGTAAAGAGTGGGTTGTATGGGGCGGTTGTAGTCGCACCTGTGTTCTACTACGCTGAGACGAGATGAAATGTTTGAGAGAAAGGTCGGAGCAACGCTGAGGCATAAGATCGATAGTGAGGTAGATCGAATTAGAACAAGAATGGTGAGGAAGCTGGAGAACAGAATTGATTCCCCTGTCCTGAGGTCGTTTGAACACATGGTGGGGATGGATGATGGACAACTTGTGACAAGGGTGATGAGGGAGGAGGTGAATTGGCATAGACGTAGGGAAAGACCGAAGTTTGGGTGAATGAAGAGCGTGAAGCAAGCATTAGGGAGGCCAATCATCACTTGGGAGATATCGAAAAAGTGTGCAACAGATAGGCGTGAGCAGAGAATAATAGTGAATGGATGAGTTGCCTCTAATGACGCAGCAGGAGTGACAGCAAAGGCTGTTGGACCTTGCTGCTGACACTGATCTAGGACCTCATTCCTGACCCGAAGTGAGTGTTGCGTGGTCCTGGCCGACCCCATTCAGCGTTAGAGGGTTAAGGTATGTATGTGAGTGTATGAGAGGAGTGTGAGCTGCGCCTTACCATCGGTCAACTTTATTTCGGTAATTCAGCCTTCGTAAGTACTTTCACCATACCTTTTCATTGCTTTCGAAATAAGAATAATACGCGTACGATAAAAACGAGTCAAACTGATATTTTGTGCCCATTCAATATAACCGAAAGTCGCCTACATGCAGCCACTAATAAATATTGGAATCAAACCCATCACAAAGGAAGATCATACTAATAAACGGAAAATTATATATCCGCCAAACAGAAAAAAATTATCAATGAGTTATTGAAAAGAAACCATCACTGATCTACGCCGTGGGAGAGAGGGACTTACGGTTACGGGGTTACCTCCAGTACAATCCGAAACATATGTCCCGAGGATTTTTGAAGCTGATATGTCGCATAAAAATGGTAAATTGTGAAATACAACGGTCGCTGCTTAATGCAACGGTGTACCAGCTTTTTCTCGTTTAAATTTAGTTGAAAATTTGGTAATCGAAAAATCTTATCTTCTGAAAGAACGTTGATCGTCTGTGTATTATATTTTATTAGGAAAAATAATGCAGAAGACGAATTTGGTCAATTTTTCCGTTATGTACATATGATAAACCATTTGCGTTATGCAAAACTAACAAACACTTATTCTCAAATAAAATTTATTTAACATTTTTAGCTCCAATTGATCATAATTCATCAACCTATGAAATTGAACATGAAACTTTGTCCACCCTGTTAATTGTTAGACTATCTTTTGTTTTCTAATCCTAGGGTGCATAATTTAAGAAGACATAAATAAAATGTGCAAAACCCCTAAACGTAAAAACCGATCGCAAATGAAAAATAATATTCATTCTCGCAGGAAGTGTTTTTGTAAGCGTGAATCGTAAATGCGATTTATTAGTGACCCCGTCGCACATGTGAAAATCATATGCGTAAATCGTTCCTGGCAAAATGTTAGATCATGATGTCCTCTTTTTAGTTCCCATGACGTGTTGATCTTAATAACATATCTAAGTTGTTCCTCCTCAGTCTGAATGAGTGTTTACTGATAAAATTGAATAAAAATTCTTGCGTTTCCAACACACTTTGGTTGTTGAAATGTATTAGCAAAATCTACTTGTGCTCGGAAGACTATCAAGTGTGCACTTATAAGATGCCATCGTGTGTTTTCTGCTTGTCCTATTTTTGGCCCACTTGAGCGGTTTATATTAGTATCATGCCCTAATTGTATCTAGTCTGTCCGACTTCGCGTGTATGGATAAAATGGTCGGAAATAAATTCATGTTGATGAAACAATTGCTTTAAATATATGAAATTAATATATGGGACATCGACCCAAAAAGTAATCTGCTGGAATAATGAGGCTGAAGTATCAAACACATTCAGAGCACCCACGAACTAGTTTCTTCTAGTTTTGCTAGGAGAAGACATTCAAGCAAATCCAAGCTCCCGATATTCATAAAATCTACACCTCAATTTTAGGAGACCCACAACCTATTCCAATGTGATTCCCTACTGGACCACCACTGCACATCGTCGCCTTACGTAGTTGTTTAGAGGATCATACACTTTGATAAAGAACTCGCGAATCAACGGGAAATAAACAATAATGCACAAACCAATCTAACAAATAAATATTCTCATGGATACAATTTTTTGATACGCGTTATTTGGAAGAAAGAAAATCGATTTTATTAACTTCAACTATAGTTTCATAAATATTATTTATTGTTCATTATTGGCACTGTTTTCTTGTGAATTTCATCAATGCATTTAATTTTGATTGATCATTTTCCCTTTCAATCTATTCAGTACTGACAATAACTACGATCTTCCTTTATCTCTCAGTAGCGAAGGTGCAAAGTGTTCTTCAAGCATGCAATGTAAGTCACAAGTTCGATCCCGGATGCTGTGTTGACTTTTTTGTCCTCAAGTGATTCGAAAAATACCATGACAGTGTTTCTTAACATAACTATTCAACGCGTGTTGAGAAAACGTGGATTTTTTTTATTCCAAAATAACGTGAAGTTTTTTCTTAATCACGTATTTTAGTGATAATTTTGTTCCCGTTATAAATAGATGCCTGAAAAATATCCCGGAATTGAAACTGCTTGATCGTTTTTTCAGTTCCCCTTTAATTCGATTCTATATTCTAACAGTGAATACGATATATGAAGCAGATAATCATTTCTCAGTGGGTACCCCGGTTCACTCACAGGTTTTCCAAGTGCCCGACGTTCAGACTTTCCAGTGACTTTCGTTTTGTATTGTGTCTATATTATTAGTTTCCGTTCGTGCTAATTTAGTGTTCGTGTTCGTGTTAGTTAATATATAATTAATTAATTACGTGTTAGAATTGTGAGTACTTTCAGTCACTAGGCGCGCCGAGCTGGGAGTGCGAGAAGAGGAGGACGACGACGAGCTATGGATATGGAGAGGAGAGGCTCCCACAGATTCTCTTACCCTCTTCGGTCTACTCCACCAGTCTGAGCAAACACGTATTCGGGGACTGCTACGAGATGGACGTGGAATGATATGTGTGTAGGTTCTGCAAAGTAGAGGGTAAGATGGATGAGGTCCTAGTGCGTTCTAGATTATGCAGAGATGAAGCGATGACGCTGAAAAGGTCTTCGTTCCTGAGCCTCCGATATGTTCCGTCATCAGCGAGTAGGACCATCAAACCCACCGATTTCTAACGGATGTTCAACAGAGAAGCGGGAGGCTTCGTGCGTACAGCAGCGACTTCTATTCTAAGGAGATATCCCTCGGATGTTTCACCTTGTAATTTTAAATGCTATGAAAGGAATCATAAGAATCGTTCTTCTGAACAACTGGGAAGGACCACTGTCTAGGTGACTTTTCATTTATGCGTTTATTAACTACATTTCAAAACCCGTACTCTTATTTCGATCTAGACTCTAGAGCTGCCAAGGGCGGATCTATTCAAAGGAGAGGTCCCACCGTCGTCTCCCCTTGAAGCTGACGCAGGCTCATCAAGGAACCACAAGTGCACGAAGACTTATTACTAATACATTAGTATATTATAATGCAATAGCCAACTGGTGCACATTCCATATTGAAGTGAGTTGAATTACCTGATTTAACCAAGATGTAAGTGGTCGAACAGGTGTATTGGACGTTTGAAACCTCTGATTAATCCGACACCACTAAGTAGAACGTCAATATTGACGCAGTACGAAACCGAATCGTTTCAACATATCAATACCGAATAGGTGTTCTAATTTGGATTGAACTTTTTTCATTGCGTGATAAGAACTGCTAATATTCATGTGATGGGAACACTTAATAAAGAACCATGCAGTGAATAAGCCCCAAAAAAAATATGCTAGTCAATTTTAATGACTAATCATCATCCGTTACGGACAGATGCCGAAAAACAACTGTCGTAGTCCATACGTAACGGCGCTAGCGTTTTTACCATCATCAAACAATCCACTGCATAGTCCGTCCTCCTTAATCGTATGATAATGACCGCAGCCACAGTCAATTGCAGTTGGTTACTGAAGGCTTGCATCCAAAATTATCCCAATTCAGCTAGGGACACATTTTTTATGAACGGAGTTGAATAATTGCCTCTTCATGAATAAAATATACTCTTCAAAGCTGGAGGCTTCACTGAATGCAGGCGCGTTTTTGTGAATTCATTAGTGCCACCTTTTTGGCCACTGGATCACTTCCGGCATCTGTTCGTCATTAGTGTGAGTGAGAGATTAGAACATCTTAATTTGCCTATTATGAGATCTATCCTTATTTGATTATGACCATATTGGTATTAATAAACAGGTGTTAAAATATCAATAATTCAGTCAATTTATGGAACACGACGTTTGCAAGAAGGTTATGATATTTCACGGTACAAAATTGATAGCCCAATCTAAGCTATTCAGAGTTTCTGGGTCAGCCTAATCCATAAGTACTCACCTATCGATTTTGCTTAACCCTAAAAGGGTTCAGATTTATTAGGCCTAGACACAAGTTGGAAACAACACACGGACAGTTAAATATCTGACACCATATGACAAAAGAGTACAATTAACATTTAAAAAATGGTACTTCAAATAGATCGCGAGGTTGTTGAGCTGGTGAAGCATCTGCTTTTAACGAGGTTATCAATTCAGATACGATTGAGAGACGGTGAGAAAACAATAAAGCGATACTAATCATTATTGGGTAAGTAAGATGATATGTGTAACTCTTTCCGTCTTGACTTATATATAACCTTGAGGAACACCATGAAATATAGAGCATACCATTCACAGTAACATGTTGTTTTCGGTTTATACAGATATGAAGGAAACCCATCACTAGCGATTCTTCGTATTTCATGAGACACAAGTTAAGTTCACAAGATTAAAGGATCAACACATTAAAAGGCCGTACGAAAGTCGATAAATCGAGTGAATACAATGAAGCCATCCATACTGGTTTCCATGAAGGATACTGTTTACATAGAATTAACGAAATAGTTGTTTGTGAAGTCTTTTTTAAATCTTTTGGAAGAAAAGGGAAGGACTGAAATGGGTCGATTATAGCTTGTATTAGTTTTGTCGCCACCTATGTAAATGGGTACACTCTAGCATTTTTTTTTTAAGATACGAATTTTTTCTTGCGTTGATGATTTGTTGACAATCGAAGCTAGGATTGGTGAAAATATATTTGTTTAATATTTATGGAACTACTGGAACAACTGTTTATTTGTCCTGATTTTTTTTAGATCAGATAAATGAGGTGATGTCTTGATCAGTAACTGATGATTCATGGACGGGATTCATAATTTTTTTATTAGAACGATATTTTATATGGTTGTTTTCATTGGTATTAACTCTACCACAATACTCTTCCCGATCTTCACAAAGTATTCATTGAGTTTATTAACTAAATCTTGATCTTCTCAGAATACGTCATTGTTGAGATTAATTTTTTATAGGTTGGTTACACATATTGATATGTGGTCACCTTCAACGATCGTTAAAAATTGTTTTGTACTCATAAAATGTATTTGCTCAGTAAGTTCGATTGCAAGATTCAACCAAGTCTGTAACGGGGTTTCTGTATTGGGCATGAGTAACGTTTCACATTTTTTCATGTAAATCAAATATAAACAATACTCTTTACTGATTTAATATTATCGGCAAATCAGGGTGTCGTTATGCTTTTTGGAAAAACTGTTTTTGTTATAAAGGACAGCAAGAATTTTAACTTCCATGTACATGACAATTTGATAGCACGGATACAGTCATTTCAATTTATGATTTAAATGAAATCATATACATTCAATTCATACAAATTTCCTATTGGTAAGAAGAGTTGATGAGTTTCCAGAAAAATACTAACAACGTTCTGCCTTCCTGAGAAAACCACGGTCTGTTCTGGACAAAAAAAAACAGCCGCATATCACCAAATGACATTTGTTGTGCTGTTTCTTACTGGAATCGCTGCATAAATTACATCGATTCCAGTAAATCTTGATTGAAGCCCTTACGCAAGTAATCGTTGAAAGGACACTTAATCGCATGTAACGTTGCAAGGAAACTCTTACCCGCGAAAAAGTTTAATTTTAACTTGAATTAATCTAATACATTACAACTAGAAACGATCGTGGTTCCTAGGATTTGAAATAGTTATTGTACTTCGACTATGACTGGGCTTAGAATCATTTCCTGTCCCCGCCTCATGACGGGGATATTTACAGTCTGGTCAATTTAACGGCCAGCCAGACGTGATAATTTTTGCGCACCTTGGTGGAAAATTTACGATCAAGACAAATTTTCGGCCAGTCACTCTTAAGAAAAACTACGATCGTAGATGAGAAATTTCCCTCTGCGTCAAATTTACGGCTATTGAAGGTAGATATTTAACAGTGCGCAGCGTCGGTGAACACGTAGAACTACCTTCATTATTCACTAATAAAGCATCCACCCGTAAATAAAATCTAAGCATATTCATTGATATTCATTGATGGTAATTGATAATATTAAGGTAACCTAGATATGACACAGAGATAAATAACTTCACAATTACATGTGGTTTATTGGGACAGATTTGACCTATTCCGGGAACTAAAAGGCGGAGCTCCAGCACACAGCAGGCGCATCATGAAAGAACATTTACGGCCAAGATTTCAACCGAGAGGATTGGCTGAGACGATGAATGGCCGTAAAAATAAATCACTCCATGCGATTTCTTTTTGTGGGACCACCTACTGATTAAAGTACTCGTCTCATAACTTAGATAGATTTGTCATTTGTCAGTTATAATTAAACGCGCGTTAGAAGCCTAAATTTGCATTGAAAGAAATGTCAGGCATGTTGAAGACTATGGAAATTGAAAAAAATATTATAAAGAAATATGCTTCATAATTACTTCCTATAAGTTTTTTTCAAGCATTGCTTTTTTTTAAACACATTCGCAAGCATCGATATATTTTGTTCATCAAAGAAAGTCCATGCACAAATTGCTTATGTTGGCCTCATCTAAACAGCGTACATTTCAAATACTGCTACGTCTAAACTAAATATGTTTGTACATACAGAAAACTTTTTTTTGGTAAATAAAACAAGCAGATTCAACATACTCTACTCTTCGATGTAGTTACTCGATTTGAATAATGAGTTTACTCCTATCTGAGACACCTTGTTTAATATAATTTGAGCGATTTTCTTTCATGTATGCGATTAGATATTTCAATTTGTAAAAGCAAGTATCTCGTTATACAAATATAACAGAATTCTTCTACCTCCAATTCGAATGAATATTATCTATATATGGAATTAATATCTCGACAAAACTATTTGATGATTAATGTTTCCCGAATTCGTTCCGAAGGCCCTCTTAACTCCACCCACTCAAGTGACTAACAATTTTCGACAAGTTGTGAGAACTGACTGAGATTGTTGTTGTTGTGTTGTGCTCATAAAATATTTAGCTATGTATCAACTTCTATATTGGAATCTTTATTACCATAACCCTTGCAAAACCATGGGACTTGCAAGAGAAATACAAATATCTGGTTGGGAATGTGTTTTTGTTAACGATTATTTTATATGGTGTTATTTATTGCGTGCGCGAACAATAAAGACTGGCCTCATAAAAGAAGGCCCGTAGGCGGAAGTGTATTGTTCGGGGCTTTGTTTTGAAGCTCGCTTACAACAATAAACTCGAGGCAAAGATGTGGGCAGCTAATGAGGCCGTCTGGACAGCTTGGACAGAGAGAGGTGCACTTGGCGTATCATGAAAAAATGATTGAGTGAGTTTTAAGATGAAATATTTCGCAGGGAGCAATCTTTGTTCGACGCAATATAGCATGATGGAAGTAAATTTTGGTAGAACTTGATGTTTATATTTCCTCTGTATAATACAATTGCTGTGCGATGGAAATCATTCTGCAAATATTTCCCTAGCTTTCAGGACAGGATGGGGGAGCACTCTGTGACTACACGTTGGAGCTCCGGTGGAAAACAGAAGAAACTACTACTACTACTTCAGGACAGATCAAAATTTTGTCAAAAATTAGCAAAAATCTGGTTTCTTCACAGATTTGCAATTCTTACAATACACACTCCTGGAATCTCCCGATTCTCCTGTCTATAGTCCACAACAATCTCTTTTCGTGTTCGAAATTTCAGCCTCCTGCAATTATTTTCCGGGCTTAGAAAGAAAATCGGAATATCACTCTCAATAATTTTCGATTGAACAATGCACGTTTTCTACAGCTATCATATTTTACAATGAAATGTCAGCGAGTTTAAAATTCACCACAATCAGGTATAAATAAAGCGAAAGAGAGAGGGTTGGTCTCAAACATCTGCGACTATTTCACCAGCTTCCAGAGCTATGATGTTCGCCATCTATACAAAAAAACTTCCCGAAATGTAAAAAAAATCCAGCAACTCTCCATAAAACTCCCCATTCCTGTTGTGTTTTTTTTTTTTTACGACTATTTCCCTGGCCATGACATTTTTTAAAAATAGTCGTATTGATCAGCAGTAACTCACATATAAGCTCACCTAAACACTCACCTAACAGTCCTTAGTATAATACATCAATTTTAATGTTCAAAGAAAATTATTCTGCTAGTATTTCCCTAGCTTGCAGGACATATGAAACCTATATAAAAAATTAGCATAAAACTGATTTCTTCGCAAATTCGCAATTCCTACAAACCTCTCAACTTTTCGGACTATAGTCCACTACGATTCTTTTAATGTTCATAGTTTCAGCCTTCTGCAGTTATTTCACTGGCCCTGAAAAAATTCCGAATATCACTGTCAAGAATTTTCAGAGGATATATCTACGCTTTGTTATTGCCCACAGTCATTAATATGAATAAATGGAATGGGTCGGCTCAATCTTCAGCGACTCTTCTCCTATTTTCCAGATATAGCTCTATGTGTCTCTAACTATGGGTATATA
>SDVV010041705.1:0-10409 GCA_016164225.1 Gammarus roeselii | reverse complement strand
TATAGTGTCCATTGATCCAGGTTCCCAATCATCAACTCCCATATAACATCCCGATGGGATGAAATGTGGCAGCAGAGTGGACAAAAAATGCTTTCAGTCAAACCCTCAGTCGGAGAATGGGAAACAAAGTTCACTAACAGAAAAGACCAAGTGTTCATCAACCGCTTGTGCACGGGACACACGTGGATAACTCACAACCACCTGATGGATGTCGACTTAGGACCAAACGCGCCACCTTGCCCCTGTTGCCACCAAGTGGCTATCAGCGTGAAACACTTGCTGATGGATTGCAACGCACTCGCGGCAGCCCGACGAGCGTTCCTAGATCCCCCGTGCAAACTACAAAGCCTACTCACGGACCCAACCTACCGTAAAAAGCTTACCGCTTTCGAAAAACACCGGACTATACGAAGCTGTCTAAACCTCAAACACCTGTGCAAATGAGGTGGTCTCTCCACCCCATTACGCACAGAAATAACACATTTTACGAAGTAACGCATTAACTCTTTACTATCTCGTACGCGCTAGCACGCGAATATGCCACAAATGAAATATGTACTGACTTCATCCTGACAGAACTAATATTTTTGCACGCGAGGCCGTGCGACTTACCTGAATCAACGACGGTCGCGCCTATTATGACTCACGTTGAGGCTCTGGTGGAAATGAGTCTCAAATCAAATCCATTGATCCACCTGCGTTCGGCTTGATTTTTTTTCTAAATCCGCTTCGTATTGTTTTTATAATAACCTGGCCCTTGATGCTGTTTGATCTAGAATTTCCAAGTTTGGACAGATAAGATCAAAGGCGTCTTTCGATCAAGCTTCAGATCCATTCACGATAAAATGAAATGCTACTTAGTCCGTTTAACGCTTACCGCGGCTAATAATTTGGAGCATGGAATGTCACGGTCAATTGCCGAATGTGCTGCCATTTCATGAAGAAGAATTGCACGCATTAATTGTACCCTCGCATCTTGTATGCGCAAGTATCGACATTAATAACATTCGATCTAAAAATAAATCAAGGAGGACTTATAATTTGTCACGTAGTAGTCCCCAAGAATTAAAAGCTATGAGTATCTGCGGTATTACACTACACTGCAAAAAAAAGCAGATAACACAGTTAACGACAAATCTCCAGCTTGGAGGTGTTTATATTTATGTATATATTTAAAGCAAATCGAGAATACCACAGAGTTTATTGATGATTGCAGTTCTTTATTTGATTATTTAGAGGCTGATCTTTCCGCTTATGATTAAATATACTCAACGAAACTAATGATCACAATCCATAACCGCGCATTCCCAGAGCGGCTGCTAGACACGAAACCATTTTGTGGCCGATACATCTTACGTGTTGAGCTAGTGTGCCTTATAACTACTTTATGGTACATATGAAACGATAAACTATTATTTCTTCCAGATAGCACCAGCGGACAATATAAACCGGACACAATTCAGGCTCTTCTCCAAACAGCAGCTCATGAAATGGAAGAAGAAACAGAGGTGGGTGACGACTATTAAGGAGAGTTTGTGTTTAACTGCTGTAATAGTTCGACTGGGGTAAAGTTTTTAGTGTATTCGTAAACGATATTTGACCTTAAGAGGTAATTAGTTAAGTGATCATGTGCATCTGTATATTCTGATGCGAAACTGAGTGGGTTGCTACGACATGAGACGGTCAAACCAGAATATGTAATTGGGTTCAAAGTTCATTTTATTTTTACGCTGCCATTGTGTGCATTTGTTTTCCAAAGATCTGTATCGATATATCTACATTTGCTAGTTTGGCTCTTAGTCTGATTATTGATTTGGGTCTCTAATCTAATAGCGTGGTGTTTACTGAATCACATTATGTGCTTCACGCGAATGTTGATTTAATTCAACAGCAATAATTACAAGTCGTGTGACAAATGTCTGGACAATGGTCTGACAACATTAGTTTATCTCCAGACATGATGTCGACCGAATAAATGTCATGTCTCCCACCCTTTTATCAAGACGAGATTTAAATATATGACGTCTAATATTACATGTTACTCTGATGAAAATTCAACCTCAATTCAAATAGATGCTTAACCATTGCTGTTGGCTCGCGCTGCGTAGGCTTGGGTTAATTTAGTTTGCAATGCGACTGGCGGACTCCCACCCCGCGCACGCTGAGGTAGGGTTCTGCGTAGCATTATTCTTGCTGACCTTATCAACCACTTGCCCCTAGTCTTAATAATTTCTGCTGTTCTATTGCGCAATGTTTCCTGCCTAGTATTTTTTTCAGTTCTTGATTTGGGTCTCATTTTCATCGAAGCCTCAACGCGAGTCGTCGCTTTTTGTTATTCTCACAATTGAATCGCAAAACCAGTAATATTTCCAATAAAATCAATGTTGCTGTGTTTATATGCAATCATGACGTTTGGCACATTCCCGGTGTAATAATTCGGAAATTGCTGTCGTAGTTGCACCATCTTCATTAGTAGCAAAGAGATAATTAGAAAAATTTGTTTGCAGAAATTGATTCAAGATTTTCTAGACAAGGAGTTGAGCGTAGAAGATTTCTTATCAGAATTCATCAGTAAACGGACGACGGCACATAACCGCCGCATCAAAGCGGAGAAAGTGGCAGAGATGATCCGATCGGGCAGCCTCAGCAAGGGATCCACAGCACCGGTGGTTCCACCGCAAGGTAGGACTAGGTGCACATTCATCGAGTTCTGTTCATTCCCTAATCATATGTTTGAATATAGCTATCTATCTATATACAAACATATGATTAGGGTCGCACGCATCAAGCTCATCTCACAACGGGCCAACTACTAACGTGTTTTTTTTAAGAGCCGCGTCAATTAATCCATTAATTTCGAATAGTCATTCTATTTGACCAACAACAAAAATCTTACGTATTAGATTACGACAAAGAGTATATTAAGTATCAAGGTGTATGATTAATCGTAAACAAAGTGCCCAACTCTTGACTGAGCTAGGTTAGGTTAATAGATACTCAAATAACCGTAAACTAGACCGGAATTATTCATTTGCACCAGGAATGGTAAAAGGTGTGTCGATGATATTTTTAAAGTGAGACAAAACCGTGGAAAGTACTTTGCAAAGAGGAAGGGTAATTTCTGGGCATTCGTGGATCTGGAAAAAGCCTACAATAGGATTTAAAGGGAGGCGTTGTGAATGGTGTTGCATTTGTATGGAGAGAGCGGAGATGTGTTGAAAGCGGTCCAGAGTTCCCACGTTGGCAGCTGAGCATGCGTCAGAGAATTTGATTTGAGCCTCATTTCCACCAGAGCTGAGGCTCAAATCAAATTCTCTGACGCATGCTCTGCTGCCAACGTAGAAAGCAGAGAAGGGAGCGAGATAAATGCTTGTTTTTCGGCGAAAGTGAGACTGAGACAAGGACGTTATGTCTCCCGGGCTGTTCAATCTCTACATGGATGGAGTGAGTGATCAGGGAGGTGCGGGCAAGTGTAATGGGTCGAGGTTTAGAGTTGTTTGAACCAAATGGTCGGGGTTAGCAGTTGAGTTGGTTGCTGCTTGCGGAGGATACGCACTGGTGGCGGATTCAGAGAAGTTGTGTAGGCAAGTGTCGGAATTGAGTGAAGTGCGACAGGAGGAAGCTGTGAGATAACGTGAGTAAATGTAAATTAAGAAATGTTTGAGGAATGTCGATGCGAGCAGAATTAGAGTTCGCCTAAATTGAGAATTATTGGAGAAAGTTCAAAGTTTTCCAAGTACTTGGGCTCTCATGTGTAGAAGATTGAACAATTAGAAACTGAGGTGAAGTCGTGCGTGAAGAAAGAGTGTAAAACGTTGGGTGCACTGAAAAGTGTAATCAGCTGTAGGACGGGGGGGTGGAAGCAAAGAGATGGTTAGGGTTGTATGAGGGGGCATTTGTTCCTACTGTGTTCTGGGGGCGAGAGCTAAAGAAAGAAGGTTGAGCGTTTTTGAACAACAACAACTAGAGGAGATTAGATTCGTGTGTCAAAGACGGTTGGAGCACATGGTGAGAGACGTGATGAAGGAGGTGAGTGGACGTCGGTTGAGAGGTCGACCCAAATTTGGGTGGATGGATGGCGTGAAGCTGGTGTTACGAAGAAGAGACAAAAGTATGGAGGTAAGCGAGAGAGCGTGCAATGGATAGGCGTGAGTGGAGACTGGTTGTAAATGGATGAGTTTTGATTCAGGTCTGATGTTCTTACCGTCTTCGACGTCTCATGGAGGAACGGGTTGGTCGTGGGTGAGGAAGGGCCCGGTGACTATGACGCAGCAAGGGTAAACCGGTTACATTGTCGGGCCCTGCTGCTGACACTGAATTCAGACCGCACTCCTGCCATAGCGAGGTCTCTCGGCCGAACCATTTAGTGCAAAAGGGCCGTCGGACAGCCCTCTTTCTGAGTGTTTTTTTGGGGTGGATGGATGATAATTCCTTATTCATTTTATAGATCATTAACACTTTTATTTTAGTATTTCTTCTTTCTTGGGCTCTATTATTTATCTCTGCCCTTTTTCCACGGTGATAAATTTTGCATTGCTTATTATTTAACGAGGTTGGTTGAGACTAGGTGACCCAAGGAATGAGGGGTACACGTGGTTTCGGGAACCCGGAGGACTTGGAAGATCAGGAGGAATTGAGGGGACCCACTTGGGCCCTTAGGAACACCCTTGAGGCCCCTATAAATCCTGGAACATCTGCTCCCCATTCTCCACGCTGTAAAACCCATAACAGAGGAATGTATATCTGTGGAGTGCTTGAGTAGAAAAATTAGTAATTACAGTTCACAGCATTGTTGACGTAGAGGGGGAGAGCCACGTCAAAATCAGTCGAAACATCTTGAGGCAAGTCGAGTTGGGTGTGACGAGCCGAAATGATTCGAGACAAGCCGAGATAAGCTGAGACGAGGGGACTTAAGGAGCTCGGCGGACCCGGGTTACCCTCCGGGACGTATCGGGCTCTTGAAGGACACTGCGGACCTCTTCCCCTCCCCACTCTATCCCCCTAAACAATAAGTGTGATTTCAATAATCTGAGCAGTTTTTCAGCCCATGACGAACCTGCCCTTTCTTCTGTCCGAGCCGCAATTCTGTCGTCTTGAACAATGCTTATGTATTTGTGCGAGAGTTCCTGTCGGTGATTTTATGAACAAGTGTTTTTTCAGTCTGCTCGGTCGCGCGTGCACGGACCATTTGTAATTTATGTGGTTGACGTGGGCCGCGTAACTAGAAACTTTGTGATGCGTTGCGGTTGGAGTTGATCTAATCCGTGAAGCCATAGACCTCGTACCAACTTCGACAATCCTATCTGTGCGCACTGGCGCGCGTACATAATACCCTCGAGGTTCTGAGGGGTTGGAGGCAGGGATTCGGTTCGCCTGAGTCTTTATCTTACCTGAATTACACTCTAACCGGCTTAAACCGCGTAGCTGTAAACATTGTGTTGCGTTGCTGTCGGAGCTTACTTTGTCTGTGTAGCCGTATACCTTGTACCATTCTCGTCGATGCTACCTGGCGCACTAGCGTGCTTACATATTACTATTGAAGTTCTATGTGAATGAAAGCGGAGCTCCGTTTTGTCTACATGTTCTTCTAGTGCGAACCAGCGTGCGTCCGACACGACTGAACTGATCGAAATGTTCTAACTTTGACAACGTTGTTTTTCTCGCTCAGAGGTGTGCGAGCCTACTGGATTTGATTTGAGCCTCCTTTTCACCAGAGCCTCAACGTGAGTCATAATAGGCTACCCAGTAGGGCTCGATAATAATTGATTCCAGTAGGCTCGCACGCCCAAGTGTGCGAAGAAAAAAAACAGAACAACGCTTTTGACGTTAGCAATAATGTGAAAATTTTAGCCATGTCAGACGCACGCTGGTGCGCATAAGAAAAAACGCCCACTCGAAACGGAGCTAGCTCCGCTTCCAATCCTTTTGAACTTAGAGTAATATGTACGCACCCTAGTGCGTACTGGTGGCATCGTCGAGATTAGTACAAGGTCAGTGACTACACCGGCAAATTCAGCTCCGACAGCAACGCAACACAATATTTACAGCTACGCGATCCAGTTGTATTGGTACAATATATTTACTCAGGTAAGATAAACACTCAGATGGCACGAAACAAATCCTCGCCTCAAACTTCTCAGAACCCCATGAGTAATATGTCCACGAGCCAGTGCGCACAGATAGTATCGTCGGAATTGATACAAGGTTCATGGCTACACGGACAAAGTTAGCTCCGACAGCAACGCAACACAATATGTACAGCTACGCGGTCTATTTGATTTTTAGTACAATTTATTCATTCAGGCAAGATGAAGACTCAGACGAAACAAATCCCCACCTCCAACCACTCAGAACTCCACGAATAACATGCACGCGCGACAGTGCGCACAGACAGCGTCGTCGAAATTGGTACAAGGTCTATGGCTTCACGGATTAGATCGACTCCAACCGCAACGCGTCACAAGGTTTTATAGCTGCGCAGTCAGGTCAACCCCAGAAACTGCATTTAGCCCGTGCACGCGCGAGCGAGCACAGACTGAAGACAAATACCCATTCACAAAACACAGACACAAACTCCCGCACAAATACTCC
The DNA here is from genome assembly GCA_016164225.1 of Gammarus roeselii. Classification (NCBI taxonomy): domain Eukaryota; kingdom Metazoa; phylum Arthropoda; class Malacostraca; order Amphipoda; family Gammaridae; genus Gammarus; species Gammarus roeselii. The sequence goes on along the minus strand of SDVV010041705.1, from coordinate 3,818 downwards.
AGCGTTTTGATATTGTGGATCGTGAAAAATTAAGTAAGAGCAGATTCGTCATTGGCAGAAAAACTGCTCAGATAATTGATTTCGCACCGATTGTTTAAGGGGATAGGGCGGAGGGGGCATTGGTCCCTAGGGTAACCCATGTCCCCCGGATCTTCCCGAGCTCCCAGTCATTTCGGCCAGTTTCGGCTCGTCGCGACCAACTTGACTCGCCTCAACATGTTACGACGCACCTCGACCAGCCTCGACGCGACCCTTGCCCTCTGCGCCAGCAATCCGCGGACTGTAATGGTTAATTGTTCCACTCAAGCATCTCACCCAAACATTTTTCTGTGTATGAGTTTTACAGCGCTGGGAGAGGGGAACAGAGGTTCAGAGGGGCCTCTCAGAGGTTCAGTTGCTCAAAAGGGTCCTAAGGGTGTCCCAAAGGGCCCCAGAAAGTTCCAAGTGGATCCCCTTAAATCCACTTGGTCTCCTAAGTCCTCCGGGTTCTCGAAACCCCGGGTCCCAGACTCCCGCGGGTTCCACGAAAACCTCCCCTTCTTGGGTCACCTTGTCTCAACCAACCTCGATACATTCAATAATAATAACCAATTCAAAATTTATCACCATGAAAAAAGGGCAGAGAAAAATAATAGAGCCTAAGCAAGAAGAAATAATAAAATACCAAAATAAATTGTTAATGATCTATAAAATGAATAATCATCCATTCACCCCAAAAGCCTACTGGAAACCATGATCGTCGAGCCCTACTGGGGAGCCTGTTATAACTGATGTTGAGGCTCCGGTTGGAAATGAGGCTTGAATCAAATCCGAGTGTTTTGGCCTAATATCTGTACTTGTAAAACTAATTTAGGGAAGAGCCAACGTGGAGAGCTGTGTAATGTTCTGTTATTTCCTTTGAGTCTTGAAGCGTCGAAATTCATGCATTGTTAGCGAAGCCTCAGTATCTTGAAACCCCTCTTCTCGTATACGGCGCGAAGGAGACACCTGCTAACTGGCTTAGTTCTGAGCCGATTTAAGAAAAGCTAAAATTCACGAAAAAAGACCAAGCTCTGCGTACAATCCACTTCTGGAATTGAGCTCCCAAAACGTGAAACTATATTTATTAGTGGCAAAGAATTAGCCTTCTTCAAATAGTTCTATCGTACGTGGAGTAAAAGTCGATACTTCAAAAACGGTCCAATTCCAATAGAGTTATCAGCGTGAACTGAAAAATAAAGTTTATACTTTGATATTGAAAAGAAGCTAAAACTAATTTTGGAGTGAGATGTGAAGCTGTGCGTATGATGCTTTTCCTCATTTGAGCAATAGAACGTTAAACAACAGATGAGGCATCAAGCAGGCTATACACCAGGCAGCTCTGGGCACTGCATTACCACTTTCCCAATCTCTCTCACCGCCCCCCCCCCTCCTTGGCTCTTGTAGGTAACACCAGTGATCGAACTTGTTTAGATGAACGCGGGGAAGATGTTCTGTTCGAACGCTGAGAAACCCGTTGTAAAGAATTTAAAGTATTTTATTACTTCGTGGACTCCATTATTTATTTGTGCCCCTTATCATGGTGATCTATTTTGTATTTTTTATATAATCATGTATAGATAGACGTCCGCATGGGCCCTACAGGGTGGCGAGCAACGACTTTGCCTTGGGGCTCCGGTGTAGCGCAGAAGCGGCTACTGCTCCTACTACGTTAAACCTACTCTGAATCTACGTTAAACCTACGCGAAATCTGCGTTGAACCTACTCGTAATCTACGGTGCACCTACTTTGCCACTTTTCAATTGCCAAATGGGGAGTTTGCATTAACTTCGCGTTGGAACTCCGGTGGAAAACAGAAGCGACTACTACTACTGCTACTACAACTTTCTGTTACACTCCGCCTAGTGCTTACGGAGTTCCCTTGAAGTAGTAGTAGACAGTTGTTATCATGTTCCACCGGAGTCCCAACGCGAAGTTAATGCTGACTCCCCCGTAGGGCGGTAGATCCCTTGAAGCCACTTCTCAGCTACGTTCGAGAACCAACCTCTTCGTTGAATTCAGATCTGTTGTGATTAGATAATTCTTCATCGTACCTTCCGATGGAGTCGTCCATCACGGAGGAACACTGTTTTTTGACTCCTGTTGAATAAAACTCTTCTTTGACCATCTCTACAAATTGTAGCGACCTGACAATACCGCGAGTCAGAGGAATCCCGGAGACGAATGACAACTTGTCGATGACTTGATGCAGCACTGGCTGCTGGTGGTTCGACTCAAGTGCACTAGAAAGCCTTAACTTTGTTATCTGTAATATAGGTCGCATAGCAGAATATTACTGATTAAAGGATCTAATAACACATTCATCTGCCACCCAATTTATTTAGAGCAGGCTTCAAACTCTATACGCGTTCAGTGCGAGAAGGGCGTTGACATTGCTCATTTAAGGAACTTATTACAGTTCATCTTATCCCCTTATCTTGAAGGCAAGTTTCAACCGCGCATCTCGTTCATTGCCAGAAGGACATTGCCTCTAGCGCACTACAAACCCTTGCCACTCCTAATCTAATCAAACTCGAGTTCTGGTGGGATTATACAAATCAACATGTGGGACGATCATGGATTGCGAGGTTTCCTTTCAGTAGTAGTAATAGTAGTTGCTTCCATGTTCCACCGGAGTCCCAACGCGAAGTTGATGCAGACTCCCCCGTAGGTTTCCTTCCAGTCATCGATATCGCGAGCGTCTTGGGAGATTCGCGTCGTCTGCAAAGAAAAAAAAACATGATTCACAATTGAATGAATTTTATTATCGAAATGAGACAAACATGTTTTTATCTTCGTATGAGTTACCAAACGTTACTCGTGTCTGTAATTGTTGCAACAGTAATGCTGAATGAACACATAACTCGATTGCCAGCAAATAAGTTCTGGTTGCTGTTATATGTTATTAATATTCTAGACTGAGTTGTGCTGAAACAAAGGTCTGGTTGATGTTATATGATATTAATATACTAGACTGGGTTTGATTTGATCCTCATTTCCACCTGAGCCTCAACGCGAGTCATAGTAGCTCTCCCGTAGGGCTCGATGATCATGGATTCCAGTATGCTCGCACGCCTCTGAGTGCGAGAAAAATACAACGCTGTCAAAATAAGGAGAAGTGGAAAATTCACTCAATGTCAGACGCACGCTGGTGCGCACAAGAAAAACGCTCAGACGAAACTGATCTCGGTTTCCAATCATTTAGAACTTCAAGAGTAAATGTACGCACGCTAGTGCGTACAGGTAGCATCATTGAGACTGGTAAAAGGTTTTACTACTACACGGACAAAGTCAGCTCCGACAACAAAGCAACACGACCTAGACAGCGGTCCAGGTCGATTACAGTACACTTTATTTATTCAGGAAAGACTAAAGACGAAACGAATCCTCGCCTCCAATCATTGAGAACTTCATGGGTAATATGCACGCGCGCCAGTGCGCACAGATAGTATCGTCGAAATTGGTTCAAGGTCTAGTTGGATCAACTCCAACCGCAATGCGCCACAAGGTTTATAGCTGTGCAGACCAGGTCAACGCCAGAAACTACACATGGTCCTTGGGGTGGATGGATGCTTATTCATTTTATAGATCATTAACACTTTATTTTAGTATTTTATTATTTCTTCTTGCTTGGGCTCTATTATTTTTCTCTGCCCTTTTTTCATGGTGATGAATTTTAAATTTGTTATCATTATTATTATATGTAACGAGGTTGGTTGAGAGAAGGTGACCCAGGGAGAGGAGGTACTCGTGGGATCCGCGGGACTAGAGGACCCGGGGTTTCGGGAGCCCGGGGGACT
>SDVV010041703.1:0-10409 GCA_016164225.1 Gammarus roeselii | reverse complement strand
TATATATGTTTTTTTTCCACATCATTTACCGTGGCTTTCAGTTATGTATGCTGCTCTTATGTTCCGCTACCTTATTCACGTTAGTTGTTTGGTAGGTTACATGCTAGTTGTTTTTCTCGTACATTATGGTTTTTAATGGATGTTATGGGTATGGTAGAGAATTGATCTTCTTGCTTTATTATACCTCGAGCGTTTCTGTATGTTGCTTTCAGTTTTGTATGTTTTCAGTAGAGTTTCCATCTTCAATGCAAGGTTTGTCTATCTTATACAATATGGGAATATTTTGTAAGTGTCTTTATGTGTCGTTTACATCCTGTTACAAAGATTGACGTGAATATTATAGCTATGCAAAATTTGTTTTGTAACAGTCTTGGTTTTGTTGTTTGTTTATTGTATATTTATTGTAGGAACATACTTCAATGTTTAGAAAGAGTTTGAGGAGTCCCCTAGGCCAAAACTCGTCGCGTATATATTTATTTGTATTAGTAGTATTATGATGGATACTCTCGTATATTACAATTTTTAATGCTGATTAGAGCAGAGTAGAGAATTAAGTAGTTATTTTATTATTGTTGTAGGAATTTTTCCACGGAAATCATACTAATATATGTTTAAGAGGTGTAAATCCGTACTACGTCTGTGTGGAATTTTGTCATTAAACCCTAGCAAGTGTGTAGTTTAACGTTTTAGAAGATGATTTACTGGTTGGAATGGTCCTTGCGTAGAGGCGGTTTACACTCTTTGGTAGTATTTTGAAGTTCATCCAAGTTCAACGTGAATTTGTATGTTCATGTGTATGTCGGGCCCAAGTTCCATGGGCTTGTTAGAGAGGTTTACTTAGGTCGTCAGTGAACAGAAGCCCCATCTTTATGGCCACGCATTTTGTGACTCATGTTAGGCTCATTCATGACAACTGTCCCTTGTATGGATTCTTGGCTAGTCGAGGATGTGACTTTGCTCAAGCTGTTCATAGATGATGCACTAAACAGATGCGTGGTAAATCTGAGGTATTGTACCATGACTGCTGTCGCCTCTAAAGTTGTTATATATCATGGGTAGCTTACTGAGATGTGACATAATAAAGCATTGTAGAGTTCGTTCTCCGGTCTATTAGGTTCTAGACTGCTGCCCTTAGTACACATTTTAGATAGATAGATATCTTTGAGAGTATGGTATTCATCACTTCAATACCTACTCTTGCAACCAAAAGTTTGTTTTTAGACTTCATCGAGCTTTTTCTCGACGCGAATTTTTTAATTATAGTAACATGTTTATGACATCGAATCTTTTCAGTTTTTTTCTTGCTAGCGCCGACATTCCCATCTAGTATGTTCCCGCAGATATCCGAAATATACATAATTCTTCTAGCACTCAAACGTTTGAGTCATGATTATCTCTCTTCATATTTCATTTCCAATAATTTTGAAACAAAGTCAGGCATACATTTGATCTTACTGTACCATTTTACACTTCGTATACATGAAACCGTTGCATTATCCCATTTGATAATACGGTTCCCGTCAACTTTATCAGGTATTTCTTCACATGACATCTCCTCGGTATCACTGTCACACGTTTCAATATCACTGCCACTGGTTTCCATTCCACTTAGAGTATCACATGTTTTCCCCATATTTTCATTATTTTCCATATCGTCTCAGGTTTGGGTGTACTCCCTCCAATTCGATTTAGTTATTTTCACCCAGTCTGTATTCGTTCTACCTTTGGACGTTAGAGGTAACACACTTTATTTACAACACGCACCCTGTTGAGCACTTTCTGTCTCATTATTTCGGAAACCCAGGTCTGGTTTATTTTTATGTTTTATCAATACCCCTTTTGCATCCTATAGCTTGTATTTTCTCGTTCATTTTTAAGATTATCATAATCAAGGTAATGGTGTACTTTGAGATGACGCCAGAAACCGAACGTGGAACTTGATTTGCTTGTTTTTATCTCCGCATTGCAAATAACACATTTCCCCGTATTATCCTTTGCGTCAATAGTCCCGTATCGATCAAGAAACCTGATGGCTATGGCTAACTCACCAAACATTGATTTTGGATACTGGCAAAGCGTCCCAATACTACAATCATTATGGCAAGCTATGAACAGATGGTAGCCAGACCGGGTAGATTTATCCCTGTGTATCAGTAACACTTGCTTTTTGTAAATAATCAAGATCCGAAATAAATACACAATGTAACAACTAAACACTACTATACGCTATACGTACCAAGTCGCCCCATCTCTATTTATCCTAGCTATATATCATCACTTAAATGCGTTATGTGGTGCCCGATACTCCTGGTGAAAGCTCACTATTTAACTGACTCAGATACATTTTATCCGGTAATTCGTTCGATTTGGGCTATGTACTGATACCTAATCGGGAACATGCTGCTCAAAGTTGCGATAATGAATAAAAAGCATGTGGTCACGTATACCCAGCGCAGCTATCTATAGGAAAGGAATATATGTAAATACTATGTATAATGAGGAGTATTTAAAATAAAAATGATCAAAATACAACATAATTCAAAATCAAACGACCGCATGAAACATATGATCTATCGTTGCTTGACTAAGTGTTACCTTTGACCGAAAAAAAAAAGTTTATCATCGATAAACTGAGACTGCAACGTGCCTCTGACGCCTCCGATCAAGATAGGACCAGAGGGACTCACGGAGACTTGACTTACGTCTCGTTCAGTTACCGGCGTAAACCGTTGGATTCATAAATATGTCCTCGAATAAATGGTAAACCCATGTAATTCCCTAATAAAAAATGTCTTATAAATCTTTTATCAATAAAATAAATCATATAAATGTTTTGTTTGCAATACCCTTAATTCAACTCGAATGCCGAGCAATAAATTGCAGTTATTCAACATGGCTTGCTATGAATTGCAATACAACGCCTACTGCCTTGCATTAAAAATGCGATAGATATCATGCAATTGAAATTGCACTCCGTTACCTAAGGTATCGTAGATATATACATATGTATCTCATCAACTCCAAGTAGAAAGCGGACTGAATATCGAACGGAATATATACGCCGAATGATTAATGGTGCCATAAGCCGACATGTAGAGATGGAATAGCGCGATTAGACGGGATCTGGAGTGGATGGGGGGTCTCGAGATAACATCTTAGCCTGAGACAGTGATAGAAAGAGCCGATCTGACACCGTACTACTGCCATGCCACTCCTTCTGTATACTGCCTGCGGTGTCAGTGTGCTGCTGTCTTTAGTGTATCAGTGTCATATTGTAGATATACTGTAACTGGGAAAAAAATATACATGCAATGGGAAAATGCGGTTGAATTTAATCCAATACTATAGCTTTTGCTCTATAGTAACAAAGAACCTACATAATACTGCATTCATATGAATACATAACATGACATCCTTCTTAAAACCACAATTGGCAAGCAGTGAAAGCGTCAGCCAGTTGAAATATTATCATAACGCTATATGTGCCACATAATAACTTACAGGTCGAGCAAAGACTTGCAATGAAAACTCATTGAAAAATCGATAACAGCGGTGCCTACGACACTAAATAATACGACATATAAATAAATATATACATATACTAATAAAAGAAAATATATTTTACACATACAACTAACCTGCTATAAGCCAGGCCAATATTTCTTGCGAGTATGCCAAAACAATTGAATAAACTCTAACAGCGTGAACGAACATAAATTAATACGATGCATACACAATAACAATAATGCCTACCTATATTTACCCAAAACCTCTACAAAATTTACATTACAAACCATCAACAATCACCACCGCTCACACCAGAGTCACTCACCTGGGCGACCGTGAAATAGGGCGTGCAAAAACACAGTAGACATTTCTGAACAGTAGTGATTCAATTTTAAAAATGTATCACTGTTTGGAAAACAGTGCTACAATTTTGAAAGTGTATCACTTCTATCTACTATTCGGCACTGGTGGCGGATTCAAAGGAGAGCTGTGTAGGCTATTGTCGGAGTTTAGTAGAGTGTGTGAGAGGAGGAAGCTCTCTAGTGAACGTTGGTAAACGTAAAGTGATGAGATGATCGAGGAATGTCGCGATGAACAGAATTAGTGTCTACCTAAATGGTGGGATATTGGAGGAAGTTCAGGCGTTTTAAATATCTGCATGGGTTCCCATGTGGTGAAGGCCGAACTAGTGGAAACTGAGATGAAGTCGCTAGTGAAGAGAGGGTTTATACTGATGGGTGCATTGAAGAGTGTAATGAGCTGTAGGACGTTGGGAATGGAAGTAAAGGGAGGGTTGTTTGAGGATGTAGTTGAAACTTGGGAAGTGAGAGCAGAAAAGAGAAGCAGGTATAATGTTTTCGAGATTTGATGTTTACGGGGCATGGCTGGACTGACGCTGAGAGACGAGGACCAATAAAGACGTTGTTCGATTTAAAACGGGGACAGTGAAGAAGTTCGAAAACAGCGTAAATTCGCGTGTTCTGAGATGGTGAGGGATGAAGGGAGATCGGTGAAATGGGCGATGAAGGCAGAGGCGAGTGGACGTAGGCATAGAGGGAGACCGAAGTATGGGTGGATGGATGGTGTGAAGCAGGCGTTAGGAAGGAGAGACTTGAGTGTGGATGTAGCGAGTGAGCGTGCAATGAATATATGAATGGTTGTGAATGGATGACTTTTTTGACGTTGTCCTTATGTGCTTTTCCACTCTTGGCATTTCGTTGAGAAACGGGATGGTCATGGAGGGGGGGGGGGCGGTCACTATGACGCGGCTGGATTAAACCAGTCACACTGTCAGGCCCTGCTGCTGACACTGACTTCGGACCGCACTCATAACTCGGAGTGTGTGTTGCGTGGTCTTCCGGCCGGACCTTTTAGCGCAAAAGGGCTAAGTTGCTTGAATGTGAGAGAGTGTGAGGTGCGCCTTGCCGTCATCTACCCCCCTTCCTTGGGGATTCGACCTAGTGTCTGCATTTGTACATATGACCTTCGAGCTATTGTATTGCTTGCTAACTCAGACACTGTTCAGTAGTGTGTGTGTGTGTTTGTGTGAATATATATATATATGTATCATTACGCTACTGTAGTAAACTGTTTGAGGCGTAACTGTGCACTCGTTTACGTCATCAAATTAAAAGCGCAGGTAAAGGATGGGGACGTTTCATCTATATTTTATTTTTCTTAGCAGGAGACACACTTATTGTTTGTTCATCCCAATTATTGGTGAAAATCAATTCAGTGGGCGATACTTATAAACTACGCTATCTTTCCTCGTCAACGTTTTACTGTTATTTGTTGGCCTGCTTACAAATGTATTGCGTTAGTACCGTCATTTATAAAACACGTCATCACTCTTCGTTCTGATTATACCAAAAGTTATTGTTATATTTTGACGATTACCAAGCGTTGACACGGATCTGTGATCTGTGAACATACTTGCACTAAATGAATCTTTCGTTATTAACAGTGGTAAGTTTCATCTACAATCATGCTTATCTACCGTACACATCTCTTGACGTACTTTCTTGACGTTCAAGTTTTTGGTATCGAGGCACTGACGGGGGAATGGAATAAATAATAGACAAAATAGATTAACTAGCAATAGTTAATGCCATTGGAAACCCATGCAGGCTATCAGCTGAACGTTTCTGCTACGTATATATCATGTTAAGAAGGCCATTAAGTAACAACTGATGCAGGCAGTTACTCCACGTAACGAATTTGCTGCCCAAAATAGGTATTCGTTTTTGACCCAAGTCATCAGCAGTGTAAGAAGCAAGACCTTAGGGGTAGATGTTGCTGGCTCTTGTGTGAGATCTACTATCGGTTATAAAGGTGTATCAGGGCTATTTAAGAAATATTTTTCGTCCTTTGCACAATTAATTGCGAAGATAAAGGTTTTAGAATTAGAGGTTTTGACTATAATTTCGGAAGAGGACTAGTTATAGACAAACGGCCAACTGCCCGGCTAGGTTGCGACTGCCCGGCAAGGCTGCCGACTGCCCAGTAAGGTTGCCGACTGCCCGGCAAGGTTGCCGACTGCCCGGCAAGGTTGCCGACTGCCCAGCAAGGTTGCCGACTGCCTGGGATGCCGACGGCAAGACAGTACATAAACCCATTTCCCCAAATGAGAATTACATTTTGATGTGCGGATAAAAAGTCGTATGCACAGATGAACTACTTGTCCTAATGTGAAGCCTCTCGGTCCACACTGATTTGGTATATTGCGTCTATCATTCAGGGCGTATTTATTGTACTTACCTCTTACTTCATGTCGTTTTTTGAGACAAATGGAGGTACAATTGCCCATCGTAACGACTCGGTGTGAGACCACAGTTGATGACTTTGAGGATGGAAGGGTGACTATGGGAAGTGTCAAAAAACATTTATCGTACACTGTAGGTGTAGGAATATTCGTATGTCACCTGCTTCAGAGATGTATTAAAGTCTAAATCATTGTGATCGAAGTTACTGACTCACTTTTGCATTCTATTGCACCAAAAAGAAACAAATTGGGGGTAAACTCTCAACTCAAAAGAAAAAAATTATGCAGTTACTTGACATAAAGGAATTTTATTGATACTGTAGGGTATAATGGTATCAGAGTGACCATTATTAGTCATAATAGTAGCTTCACAAATCAAACAAATATGTGTTTCGTTATGGGTTTCTACAGCACCAGAGAACAAGTAACAACAAACAGACCATTAGGGTATACGGTCTAAATTTGGATGAGATCAGTAGATACCTTGAAACCGGTGGCTACCTTGAATACCAGTGAATACCTTGAAATGGGTCCTTCTGGCAACAACAAAGATGTATAAAACACCTCGAAAATGCATGAAATTCAAACAAACAGAGAAAGACATCCCCATTATAGTGATACATTGTACCGAGCATCCACATTCATCATAGCGACGAGCGACTAGTGCCTAGCACATCAATTCAGCGGATCTCTAAAATTAAATGTCATCACTGGCACATTCAAGTTTTACTGTATCTTCTACCTTGGCGCTAGACCGTGGTTAGAATTTGCTGAAGAAGAATTACGACGCCTGAGTGCTTCTCCTCGTCGCCTATAGGCTACTTGGCTCTTCAGACGAAGCTCGCTTCCGTCTCGACCGTGACGTCATTCGTGGCTCGTAGAAGACGTGCAGTATGGTCGAAACATACAACGTTTAACAGCCTGATGACGTAAGGACCGTTGAGATAGTGACGTCTAAAACCGGAAATGTGTGGTGCATTAATGAAATATGTTTAAGGTGGCCTCTGCCTCAGAGATACGCCATCTAAGACGTTACGTACGTTGTATGAACAGCTGTGTTGTTCATGCGATCAACTTTCCTGTTGTCTCGTTCATGTAAAACATGTTCAATCATCAGACCCATCTTTTATTTCAGACCCATCTTTTATTTTTCCTGTGCATGAGACATGTCCTGTTAACTGCGCTTCCATAATTTGTGTTTTCATATGACTAACATTATGTGAGTAAATGTAATGACTAACATTATGGAAGTAACTGTGATATTCTACCTCATGTTGGGTATTTTCTACTCTCAGTCTTCGCACTAAGTACCAGTTTAAACAGTAAATTGTCATGATTAAGTAAATGTTTTTTGACCGCACCTATTTTAATTACATTTTTTGTTAGTCAATAGTACAATGTAGGTTTTTTGTGTCTTGAAATATCGAACAATGGAGAATAAAGAGTGCCCTCCAACAAGTTTTACCGATTGGGGGGATGTAGAGGTAAATTTACGCACCATACTCAGTTATAAGCTTATGTTATGTACATTTTTTTTCATAAATAAGTCAGCTTTAAAGGTCAATATTATTTTTTTTAACAAACCGTACACATTTTTTTCTTGCTGTCGATTAAGTGCTTGTATTCTGATTTTTATTTTGTATCATGCATACTGAACATTGTAACAAATTTCACGATGCAATTTTCTTGATTTAAATATTTTAAAAAAAGATGGAGAAACTATCGATTAAGCATCGATCTCATATTGTTGGCTTTATTTCGAAAGCTACGGTTCCACTGTAGCAACATTAAGGGCTATCAGAAGGATTTATTGTTACTGAAATGTTCCTCATCTCGCGGTATTCGACTCATTGTCATTCATTCAAATCTGTTTAGCAAGACGTTGCTTGCACTTAAACAGAAATTTGCACCAAAGCGTTTGAACGAGTTCCAAATTTATAAAACAACTTCGTAGCACATTATTGTGAAAAAATAATCAACATTTTATCCATACTAAATTCAGCACGTGCAGAAAATTGGCCTGAACGACTGTGGGAAAAGACTTCAATTTGCGCTGTCGTTTATTGAAATCTTTCAAGAGGACGCTGAAATTTGTTCGCTGCTGATGACTGATGAAGCACATGTTTACTTCATTGCTGTTATTTATATAAATAGCAAATGTCTTCAAAACAGCTTTATCTCAAACTCCTGATTTTAGCTTCCCATTAATGTCAATAGAATTTTGTATGATTTATTGGAAGCGTTATATTGAACCATTAACACTAGGCCCTTCTTTATGAACTATTTTTATATAAGTAGCAAATGTCTTTAAAACAGCCCATTTGTTACATATAATCTCTGAATCCTGATATTTTTTAAGTTTGTCATTACATTTAAATAATTTGTAATCCCTAAATCATTTTTTATGAGAAATCATCAAGTCCAAAGTCTACGTCATAGACACGTCAACCTTGCTGATCGGAACTCCAACAGCTAATGAACAGCTTCCATGGAGGCTATGTAGTGAAATGTAATCAACAAACTCTGTTGGACAAATTAGGGGGTCGATAGAAAATATGGTCTGTCACATCGAAGGTGTAACCAAGTCGTTTTGGTATGCATTTAGTCTCCCCCAACAAGGCTTAGTACGCCATGCTTTGTATTGCTTAGTGCGACTAAACTAATGATCATTGATGAAACAGATTTTAGGGTAATGTTTTGGTTGTTAATCAATGCATTGTTATAGATTATTGAGCAAAAAACTATCACGATCGTCATAGTACAAGCTTTTCTCTTTCGCTATTGGGAACTTGAGCACCGATTACAAATTCGTTGATACCTTTGTATTTTACTATTTTTTCCATAAAATATTGTTCCAACACTAATGTCGAAAATTACAAAAGATAATGATAATAAAGTTTTAGCAGTTTCATGACAACAAAGGATTAGAGTAGTTAGTTATGATTGCCAGATCGTATTCTCGAATTTATGCAACGAAAAAAATGTTGTTGTTCCCCGAACACGTGGCCACTAGCCACACGGGCTTTCTTGACAATCCGAAAATATTATTTCAAACAAAAAATCACTGTTCGCGAGTACTGCAAAACAGCTGCTGTTGGGGTATTTTAATTTAATCATAAATAAAAATATGATCGAATTTACAACATCAAAGTACAGAGCACGATTATCTGGTAGGAGATTTGATTGTAGCGAATTCTGAATGGTTACTGCTACCGATTAGCAGCTATCAGCTACTTTTGAATTATTGGGTAAGCGGCAAAGTCTCGGTTCTATACCCACGTACTGGAACGCATTGTTTTGTCCATGCATGTACCCAAGCTATTTATATTTACAGGTCCCCTTTCATTCTAGCATAATCAGTGAAAAAAAAATCACGCTGACAACAAGTGACATGCACCCATTAGTCCGCGCTTAACGACGTCTATTCACAGTTATTTGCTATTGAAACAGCTCCTGCTGATACCTCGGCTAAAAGACGTCAACCATTCAAGACTCGGCACCTTGTAAATGAACCTCGCTGGTTTGTTTTCGTCTATAAGTTAAGAGGGCTGCTTCTTAATTGAACGAACAGTCGAGTCCATCAATATAATTCTTCTGTAGCATGAATACTGAAAAATAGACTCCGGAAATGATTTTTCACGAAGAAGAAGAACACACGTATCTCGAAAACGGCAATAGGCCGAAATAGAGCAACTCCAGACAGAGGAAAGACGAAGACATTTTAATACAAAGAAGGAATAGTGTGGTTTGCAAGACAATGTGAGGCACAGGCGGCTGACCGGGTACAAGGATGAAAGTGCACCTATTATGTTAGATACTTTTGAAAATGCGCGCGTTTACTGTCAGCCTACGTGTACTACACTCTCTGTAGAGTGATCGAAATGAGATGCCGTACGTGGATGAAATATTTTTTATGCTTTTTCTTGAAGGAGAATTTTTGGATGTTTTTAATTGAGCATTTCTTCTTTATATCATAATCCCTCTAGTTGTAGTGATTAGATATTTGTGTTGTCAATTAAATACTCCTTTAATTTTTTACCCTCTCCGTGTAGTGTCTAGTTAACCCAGAAAGTTTACATCCATCACTTTTCATATCAGGAAAATACTAAGTTAATGTTAAATTTGGTGTTTAATTATATAT
>SDVV010041702.1:0-10409 GCA_016164225.1 Gammarus roeselii | reverse complement strand
TACTAGGTATACATCGATATTCAATGTAAGCATGATGTCACCAAGACCCAGTCGCCTAAACAGCCCTCGGGGGAAAATATAGGCGCGAAACAGCCCTGGGGATCCTGTCGCCGAGAACGCCCTGGAGATATGGGGTACAAAAACGCAAATGGAGATATGGGGCGCGATAAGCGCAGAGCCCGATAAGTGACCGGGCGTTTCCTGTAGCCGAGTATGCGCGGGTAGTGCGGCAGGCGAACAGGTTACAACACGCACACTGCGCGGGCCAACGCTCAAGCGTATCACGATAGCGCGTCAATGCCTTCTGTCTCGTTACTTGAAGTGGACCTGCGCTTGTTCATCCCGCAAAGGTGCGACATTTAAAGTGATCTTATATATTTTTGTATCAGTGTTATGATACAAGGTATTGTATAATAATATGTAGGTTCCCACGCTAGGAAAACCTATATATTTCCTATTCTCATATGTTATTTTTGCTAGTCATGGTCAATAATGCAGTGTTGGGGTTCTCACGTGGCCCTATCTCTTGGTTGCAACTGGGGCGCTGGCATACACGTTATACCCTATCATAGTCGCTAGGTGTGCGACTCAGATGTGAACGTGGTAATTGTTGGTGAATGGTGTGTGGGGTTTATTGTTGATGGTTATTGATAGTTTGTGATGGAGTTTTGGTGTAGTGAAAGGTATAGTGAAGGTTAAGTATTATTGTATAAATAATTGTTCGTCCACGGTGTTAGGGTTTATTGAATTGGCTTATCCACAGGAGATGTTGGTTTGTTAGATGGCAGGTTAGTAATAAATATTTATTTGTCCATGAATTTATCGTATTAATTATTGATAGGGTTTATTGGATTGGCTTATCCGCAAGAAATGTTAGCCTGGTGCATATCGATCTGTAAGTGTGTGTAGGATTTTATTATTCTATGATAGTATATGGTATTGTTGTATTTAATCGATCTGGTTGTATGTGTAGTATATAATTATTTATATATCGTATTGTATAGTGTCACAGCCGCCGTTGTTATTTCAAAGGGTATTCATTGCGTTGTAATAGGAGTTCAACTTGTTGATGCTTTCATTGTTCGATCTATAAGTTGTTAGGGTTATATTTAGTGAAGTAGATACCGTTGAAATAGATTTTCCCCTTGCTTCCATTGCTCGATCATTATCTAATTTAGGTATTTTGACCTGTTATGTGTTAGTGAAAGGGAGAATTATGTAGCTTTTTGTTATTATAGAGCAAAATCAATGATATTGGATTAAATCCAACGGTTTTTATTGGTTACATAGGAACATTTACATCAACATCTTGGGAACATATACATCAATCCATTTTCATCATAAAAGGAGCGGTTGCTGGAGTATACTTTCTTGTATTTTTAATCCGTAAGACTGTGGACAATGACACATATATGTTCAAGTGAATATTTATTTACATATGTTCATATTTACAGCATCTTAGGATCATTTACAGAATAAAACCTGCAGACGTGTATGTACTTACTTCATTCACGCGAGTACACTCATCAAAGACGGTCTCAGCTGGTTTACGTCTCTCCCAAATTAAATCCATGTATACATCAGTATCATCATCCACGTAACATCGATTCCTCTTTTTAGTGACAGTAGGTTCAACTGCAATGGATTTTCTGGGAATGTCTGGATGCCCATAGGCAAAAGTTGTGCACGCATTGAAATAGTAGCGTTTATTTTCAAACTTACTGAGACAATTTTTAATATTACGTACAGTTTGAAGCTGACATGCTTGTGGGGGAATGTTGTGTATGGTCTCAAAGTGTGTTCATGTTTTCTGGTTATAGATGTTTCTGTATTGTTCATGTCTGATTACGGCTTGTGTCTGGTAATTGACACCCCTCAGCTAATTTTGTGGCGTCGGACTCGAGCAACATACTGTAACGCTTTGGTTACAAGCAAATTATTTCACTCGGGTATTCATCGGCTGTTTTGCTTTTCCGTAGTCCCAGCTGTTTTTTCTTTGATTCATCGTACAAGGGATGATTTTTTGGGTAGTTTGAGAACATGAATGCAGCCAGAGGAGTTCGCCGCATTTCCACCTCAATGAGTCTGTGCCCGAGTAGATAAGCGTGACGTTGTCACCGTATTTGGGTTTCAGAGTGTCATAAAAGAAGCAATAGACTTTCGCTTCGGCTTTTTCTTGCACGTAGAATTCAACATGGAGTGGGTGAACTATTCGATATTTATCTTCTTGAGGATAATGATGACTGGTTTAGGGCCGACGGCCAACCAGTTTTTCAAAAAAGGGTTGGCAGCGTGTTTTCGGAACTCGTTGGCTGTGCCCACGACCTTTGCCTCTAGGCTTCTGTTGAGCGGATTGAACAATAGCTTCCCGGATATACTATTTGAGAGTAGTTTGTGTAGAGATTTTTCGAAGGAGTTCGTGGATTCATGAATATATGGAAATTTTTCATAATGGAGGATTTGACGACAGGTTCTTGTTGCATGCGAAAAATTCGATGAACCTTGATCCCTTCCAATCCTTGTCTGAGGAGTACTTGCAATAATTCCAGAGCCACGGGGTAGTCAGTTTAGAGTAGATGACTAGCAACCAGTTTACGATCTGCTCGTTTTCTGTTTTTGAGATGTTCCGGGCCTGCCAAGAGATTTTTTTGTGAGGTAGAAACATCATCCAAGCTAACTTGTTTGTGATGTAGCAGTAGTGGCAGCTCATCTCTCTTCTGTGCAACTTCGTCGCTGACTTGGGCTTCGATACCGACAATGTACGTGTACTCGCTAGAACAGTCACCGTTAACGAAGTCGAATGCTTGAATTTCTTCGGAATTCACCAATTATAAGGAGCTCACACAAGCATCCACCATAAGGACTGGTAAAGTCCCACGTTGCTGCTGAAAACACAGATAGTTTAGGGTCAAAGTCTTTGCATTGGGGATTGTTAATCTTGGTAAGACCTTCCGTCAACGTCACAAATCCGTCTCATGTATTTTTTGACAATCAAGTGGAGTAGATCGATATATTTGACCAACTCCAGTTTCAGCCTTCGTAGAGGGCGGCTTGCATTGCAAAGCCAGAGACGCTCACAAAATGGACGAAGTCCAGGGTGTAGTCGCGTGACATGTTATCCCTAAACTTTTGGAAGACTTCTGTCAGTAGCCACGTGTCTATTAACAGATAAATTATCATTTAGTTACGCAGAGTCACGCAATTGGATGCCTGCCACATTTCCATCACTTCATCATAATCAAAGTCCGGTATTCTTTTGCCTCGGAGTAGACTATAAAAGTCTTGTTCCGATGGGATGTCTGTTTGGTCCAGCACAGAATCCGATGTGATGGCCTCATAACAGAGATGCCCTTTTCGAGTAGCGAGATCTAGAACCTTGTCATTGTGGCCGAGACTTGTGAAATGGGATTTCAGGAGCGGCATGTCATGGCCACTATCTTTAGGTTTTTTGGCAAGACTGTCTAAACTTGAGCTGAGGAACGAATACGAGTCGATAAACTTGATATCGTACTTGCTCGTGGCATTGTTCAATGAGACGGAGATGCTGAAAATCTTGTCTGACTGTTTCGGCAACACATTTATTTTTGAGAAGTTAGTGCTGTCCAATCCCTTCAATATGAATCTCATATCATAGGCTGATGCATTGTAAGCTATGCAAGGCGTGAACCTGAGTTTCTCCGTGATTTTGATGTTACAATTCGAGCATAGAGCCGCAATAAAGTTGCCAGATATCACTTCTTTATTGGGTCCAAAGACACCCTCGATGTAAAGATTTGTTACCATTTTCTCAATAAGTGTACCGGCAGCATTCACATGTTTTGCTTACACAATATTTTTTTATGTCATGTGTTGTGAAAACAAGTTCGAAGTACAATGGTAAGGTATAATCCAGCAACATATTCATGACAAGGTGTGTCTCCATCTCCTCAAGGGGAGCTGAAGTCGATTCGACTACTTTGTGCCATACAATTTTACCGTCTTTATCCACTAGATTATAACTGTGCATGCACAACTTGTGAATGCTGACTACATTTTTTTCCCACTTGGCACGGCTCCAACACAGATTCACAGTCATGATAACAAACAACGGATGGTTTCCTGATTGCATGCATAGCTGAGGATTGGTACATTTCGCGTTCTTCATGCGTAATTATGTTTTGCAAGCCTGTACTGGATGAATGCCCTGCATACAAAATGGACAGAAACAGTTGTCTCTATATGTCGTATATCTAAATGTTTTCATGAATGTAGCGAAACAGGCGATGAGCGTGACATGGTTGGGATCTAAGATTTGCACAAGATGGATCGTGCGCTCCTCACTGGCGTCTAAACTGCCTCTGTATACACTGACAAGAATATAACCTGTCTTTTCTTTTGTGAGCTCTGATAGAGTCTAATGTTAACTTCATAGTCCCTTTCTATGACTGGAAAATCTTCTAAAGCAACAGGTGTGTTCAAGGCAAAGTATGGGAAGTTAAAATAAGTGTCTTTGTACAGGAGATAATTATGTTCCGTTTGTTGTTCAAAATTTGAGAGTTTTGTATGTTGCTTCAAGTTGAAATGTGCGATGAGACTTGTCAACACGAAATTATTGTTTCTTCTCTTGATATTGACTCTATGGTGCCGGCCTGGACAATTTTTGGGCCAGGGAACATAATCCCCCATAGGTTTTGTTTCATTAACACCCGTTATGTAGAATCTAAGTTCCACACTGGTTACTGTATTAATGCTCGAGCCACTACCTTCTCGTTCCTGTTTTTTCTAATTTATTCTCTAAATCAACCCCAAGATCCTCAGTCAGCTCACCCAGAAGCACGGTTTTTAAAAATAACAAAAATATATCTAGAAAAAAAAAGTTACTGAAAGATATCACAAATAATGCCTGAACTGCTGCATCCGCCCTTTTATACAACAGTTGACATTCACCGCCAGATGAGTAATGGTGGACATACACTGCAAGATGTACGATAACATAACCAAATCAAAACCAAATGAAACAAAAATGTTGGCCTGCCTGCTTGCAGCGCTGGGGTCGTATAAAATGGCACCGCTGAGGCAATGGATACACACATCATCAGCTTTTCGTCGAGCAAACATCCTCCTCAACAAGTCCAACAAATGGAGTTGTATGGCCACCATTATTCATCTGACGGTGTATGGCAACTGTTTTACACAAGGGCGGATGCTGCAGCTCATGCATTATTTGTGCTCTTGTTCTAGTCTTTTATTCTAGATATAGCTTTGTTATTTGTCACTCTAAAAGAGTATTTGTTTTTGCTTGTAGGGTGAACCAAAACGATATGGTGATGGCGGATACGCCATCGTTGAAGGATGCAAGGAGTGGCCTACACCGAAGTGAGGCCTGTTCGCAACCTAGCCTCGCAATTCTGCAACCTAGCCTCGCAACCTCGCAAACTAGTCTCGTAATGTCCGCAACCCGCAGGTGTTCCCATTCCGGAACAACCCGGAGTTCAACCTACTGCTCCGGAACAACCCGGAGTTCAGCTTACTGCTCCAGAACAGTTTGTCACTCAGCCTTCTGATCCGTTGAGTGAGCCTATATTTTATCCGCCTACCTCTATAGGAATTTTGGAAAATAATTTCATCGCTTCAACATTTATACCATACACTGAACATGTCAACATATCCACACTGATTACATTGGGACGAGAGGAGCTAGAGGCAGACACTGTATCTAAATTAGGCACATTTTAACTACTCATATACACCGTGAATGTTAAAATGGGCTTATTAATTGAGGATGGAGTTGTTGACAACAAGAACTGAATGCTTAACACAAAAGCAATCCAGCTAACAAAAACCGAGCTTGAACCAACATACAAACCTCTCAAATTTTAAACAACAAGCGGAGCCTATTTATCTACCGTACAAAAACCCTTACTTTAACTTCCCATACCTGGCCTTGAACACACCTGTTGCTTCAGAAGATTTTCCAGTCATACAAAGGGACTGTGAAGTTAGCATTAGACTCTATCAGCTCACAAAAGAAGGGGAAGGTTATGGTCTCGTCAGTGTATACAGACGCAGTTTAGAAGCCAGTGAGGAGCGCACGATCCATCTTGTGCAAATCTTAGATGCCAACCATGTCGCGCTCATCCTGTGTTTCACTGCAATTATGAAAACATTTAGAAATACGACGTATAGAGACAACTTTTTTATCCATTTTGTATGCAGGGCATGAATGAAAGCAAAAAAGCTGGACATGTAAAACTGTGTTCATCTAGTACAGGCTTTCAAAACATAAGTATGCCTGAAGAAGGCGAAATGTACCAATCCTCGGCCATGCATGCAACAATGAAACCACCCGTTGTTTGTTATTATGACTGTGAATCTGTGCTGGAGCCATGCCAATTGGAAAAATTGTAGTCAACATACACAAGTTGTGCATGTACAGTAATAATCTAGTCGATAAAGAGGGTAAAATTGAATGGCACAAAGTAGTCGATTAGAGTTCAGTTCCCTTTTAGGAGATGGAGACACAATTTGGCAAGAATATGTTGCTGGATTATAATGATTACATGGACACCTTACCATCGTACCCCGAACCCGTCCTCACAGAACATGACATAAAAAAATATTGCAGAAGCAAAACATGTGAATGCTGCGATGACACTCATGGAGAAAATGGTAAAAAACGAGTTCGCCACCATAATCCTTACATCGAGAGTGTCTTTGAACCCAATAAAAAAGTGATATCTGGCAATTTTATGGCGGCTCTATGCTCGAATTGTAACATCAGAATCACGGAGAAACTCAAGTTCATGCCATGTATAGCTTACAATGAATCAGCCTATGACATGAGATTTATATTCAGAGGATTAGTGGCACTAACTTCTTACAAAATAAATATGTTACCGAAACAGTCTGGCCAGATGTTCAGTATCTCCATCTCCTTGAACGATGCCACGAGCAAAAACGGTGTCAAGTTTATCGACTCGTACTCGTTTCCCAACTCAAGTTTAGACAGTCTTGCCAAAAATCTTAAAGATAGTGACCATGACATGCCGCTCCTGAAATCCCATCTCTAGACCTCGCTACTCGAAAAGAGCATTTCTGCTATGAGGCTATCACATCAGATTCTGTGCTGGATCAAACAGACATCCCATCGCAACAAGACTTTTACAGTCAACTTCGAGGCAAAGGAATATCAGACTCTGATTATGCTGAAGTGATTGAAATATGACATGCAGTCAATTACAAGACTGCGTGACTACATGATATTTTATCTGTTAATAGACACGCTGGCAGAATTTTTTCAAAAGTTTAGGGATACCATGACACGCGACTACACACTGGACTCCATCTATTTTGTGAGCGCCCCTGGCTTTGCAATGCAAGCCGCCCTCTACAAAGGCAAGATGAACCTGGAGTTGGTCAAAAATATCCATCTACTCCACTTGATTGTCAAAAATACACGAGGCGGATTTGTGACGTTGACGAAAAGGTCTTACCAAGATAAACAATCCCCGATGCAAAGACTTTGACCCTAAACTACAAGGGTTTTCAGCAGCAATGTGGGACTTTAACAGTTTTTATGGTGGATGCTTGAGTGACCCCTTATCATTGGAGAAATCCACGAGCTGACACCCGGAGAAATTCAAGCAATCGACTTGGTAAACACGGACTGTTCTGGCAAGTTCACGTACATTGTTTGTATCGATGTCCAAGTCAGCGATGAAGCTGCACGAAAAACAGATGAGCTGCCACTACTGCTACATCACAGAGAAGTAAGCTGTGATGATGTTCCGCCCTTCACAAAAAATCTCTTGGCAGGCTCGGAACATCTCTAAAACAGAAAACGAGCAGATCGTAAGCTGGTTGCTAGTCATCTACCCCAAACTGACTCCCTCGGGGCCCTGGAATTATTGCAAGTACTCCTCAGACAAGGATTGGAAGTGACCAAGGTTCATCGAATTTTTCGCATAAAACATTAACCTGTTTTCAAATCCTTCATTATGAAAAATGTCCCAAAACGTCATAAGTCCACGAACTCCTTCGGAAATTCCCTATATAAACTATTCTCAAATAGTATATACGGGAAGCCATTGTTCAATCCGCTCAACAGAAGCCTAGAGGCAAAGGTCGTGTGCACAGCCAACGAGTTCCAAAAACACGCTGCCATCCCCCTCCTCAAAAACTGCTGCGTCATCGGCCCATCATGATTCTCAAACAAAAAAATGTCCGAATGGTTCACCCACTCTTTGTGCTAGGAAAAGCCAAAGCAAAAGTCTACAGCTTCCTATATAGCACTCTGAAACCCAAATACGGTGACAACGTCTCGCTTATCTACTCGGACACAGACTCGTTGCTGCTCCAGTTCAAAGGCGTCGACGACATTGAGGCGGAAATGCGGCAAGCTCCTCTGGCTGCATTCATGGACTTCTCAAACTACCTAAAAAATCATCTCTTCTACGATGAATCAAAGAAAGGACAGCTGGGACTACTGAAAGCGAAACAGCCGCGACTACCCGAGTGAAATCATTCCCTTGCAACCAAAGTGTTACAGTATGTTGCTCGAGTCTGACATCACAAAATCAGCTGGTAAGGGTGTCAATTACCAGACACAAGCCGAAATCAGACATAAACAATACAGAGACATCCTTAACCAGAAAGCATATACACACTTTGAGACAATACACAACATTCGCGCACAAGAATGTCAGCTTCAAACTGAACGTACTATTAAAAGTTGTCTCAGTGGGTTTGAAAATAAAATCTACTATATTGATGCATGCACAACTTTTGCCTATGGGCATCCAGACATTCGCAAAAAATCCATTGAAGTTGAACCTACCGTCACTAAAAAGAGGAAGCGATGTGGCGTGGATGATGATACTAATTTAAACATGGATTTAACTAGGAAGAGACGTAAACCAGCTGAGGCTGTCTTTGGTGAGTGTACTCGTGTGAATGAGGAAAGTACATCCGCGTATTCAGGTTTTATTCTGAAATGATCCCAAGATGCTGTAAATATGAACACATGTAAATAAATACACACTTGAACATATTTGTTTCATTGTCCACAGTCCTACGGATTGAAAATACGTGAACGTATACCACCCCTGCAACCGCTCCTGATATGATGAAAATAGATTGATGTAAATGTACCTTAGATGTTGATGTAAATGTTTCTATGTAATCAATAAAAAGCGTTGGATTTAATCCAATACTACAGATTTTGTCCTATAATAACAAAGTTACACAAATCCGCATTTCACTAATACATAACATGTCAACATACCTAAATTAGATGATGATCGAGCAATGAAAGCAAGTTGAAAATCTATTACAGCGGTATCTACATCACTAAAAAAAACTCTAAACAACTTATAGATCGAGCAATGAAAGCATCAGCAAGTTGAACTCCTATTACAACGCAATAAATATCCTCTGAAATAATAGCGACACTATATACTTCTATTTAAATATATTGATATAATATACTTACAACCAGGTCGATTAAATACTACAATACCATACACCATTAAAACAAATTAAATCCTACACATACAGCCAAATCGATATGTACCACGCTAAGATTTCTTGCGGATAAGTCAATTCAATAAACCCTGACATTGATTACTACGATAAATACATGGACAAATCAGTGCATATTACTAACCTGCTATGTAGCGAACCAACTCCTCATGCGGATAAGCCAATTCAATAAGTCCTAACACCGTGGACAAATATTATTTTATACAATGCATCACAAACTATCAATAATCACGAACAATAAACACCACACACCATGCACCAAAAATCACCACGCTCACATCCGAGTCGCACACCTGAGTGACTATGACAGGGTAAAACATGTATCCCAGCGCCCCAGTTGCAAGAGGTAGTGCCTCTTCGCAACCAAGAGATAAGGCCACGGGAGAACCCCAGCACTGCACTCTTGACCATGACTAGCGAAAATAATATATGAGAATAGGAAATACATATGGTCCAATAGCTTGGAAACACTGCAATATTCATAACACTACGGATAATCATCTACAACACCATGTATCATAACACTGATAGAGAAAATATATGTACATAAGATCACTTTAAATGTCGCACCTTTGGGGGATGATCAAGCGCAGGTCCACTTCAAGGAACGAGACAGAAGGCACTGACGCGCTATCATGATAGAAGTATGAGTGGTGGCCCGCGCAGTGTACGTATTGCAACTTGTTTTGCCTGCGCACCACCCGGGCATACTCGGCTACAGGAAACGCCCGGCCACTAATCGGGCTCCGCGCTGATCGGGCCCATATCTCCCTCTGCGTTTTCATACCCCATATCTCCAGGGCGTTCTCGGCGACACTATCCCCAGGGCTGTTTCGCACCTATATTTTCCTCCGAGTGCTGTTTAGGAGACTGGGTTGAACATATGAGTA
>SDVV010041701.1:0-10409 GCA_016164225.1 Gammarus roeselii | reverse complement strand
ACATCACAAGCAGAGACTGATGACGTTACCAGTAGAGTACAAGTACATCACAAGCAGAGACTGATGAACTTACAAGCAGAGACTGATGACGTTACCAGTAGAGTATAAGTACATCACAAGCAGAGACTGATGACGTTACCAGTAGAGTATAAGTACATCACAAGCAGAGACTGATGACGTTACCAGTAGAGTATAAGTACATCCCAAGCAAAGACTGATGACCTCACAAGCAGAGACTGATGACGTTACCAGTAGAGTATAAGTACGTCACAAGCAGAGACTGATGACCTTACAAGCAGAGACTGATGACGTTACCAGTAGAGTATAAGTACAACACAAGCAAAGACTGATGACCTCCCAAGCAAAGACTGATGACGTTACCAGTAGAGTATAAGTACATCACAAGCAGAGACTGATGACCTTACAAGCAGAGACTGAGGACGTTACCAGTAGAGTATAAGTACATCACAAGCAGAGACTGATGACCTCGCAACAGAGTACGATGACGTCAGAAGCTGATAAGGCCATAACATTTAATATCTTACTTGTCACGGGTACGGGTACTTCAAAGGGTCTATTGAAACCGCTTCTTTATGTGACCCAAATTGCATTTCAGATTTATATCAAGAGTGGATTTCATTGCGAGGCTAGCAAGAGTTCACTCGCACACTGTTCGATAGCAAAATAAAGCGACCTTTTACACACAATTTCATATTCGTGAAAGTATTTATAAGCCCTAAAACTAACATCCTGCATCACCCATTCAATACATGTCATGGACAGAACATTCACAAACTTATTACAAATTCTCCAATACATATTTATTTAGTTGTTTGCATAGACTCCACCGTTCCGGCCGATCGACCTTCCCCCTTCTTCACTGCCCCCTCCCCTCCCCCCGACTGAGCTTGACTTACAGATGACAGACGCTACAAGGAACTGCCGATGATCTCTTCCTCCTGATGCGAAGGACCAATATCCGCTTCCTGAACGAGAAGGAGCACACAATCAGCATTGTTGTTCAGTGACTGAGGAGAAGAGGCGGGCCACTCGAAGACATCAGTCAAGGGCTCATACCTTCTCTATCGATGTATCGATGATACAAGAGGTTTGCAACACAAATGTTGGCATATTCACTAATTTGGGTTTTCTGAATGTTCGAACATTGTTTTTAGAGCAATTGAATGATCCACCACGAGGGGAAATAATATCATCGGCATTGAAAGAGCCGAGCATTTGTGCAAAATACTCGTTAGAAAATGTGAATGGCATTGTAGTCTGGCCAAAGTTTGTGTTCGATACCACGGTCTGACCCAAATTTGTGTTTGATTCCATTGTCTGCTTTAAGTTTGGGTTTGATTCCATCATCTGCCCTCCAGTTTGTTTTTGATACCACGGTCTGCCCCAGTTTGTGTTTTATATCGCGGTCTGCCCCCTAGTTTGTGTTTGATATCGCGGTCTGCCCCCAGTTTTGTCTGTGGAGACTTCGCAAAAGCCGCGGTATTTTCTGGAATTTCCCTCGGCAATATGGCAAGGCTCACTCTCAGGCAATTGACCCAAAGTACCGGAATGGGTATTGCCAAAAGACCATCGTGTGTGACATAGACTTTCTCTCAATGAGTTTCTGCATTGGGCCAGAGGCGTTGCTGTTGTTATCACGAATATACACACAACAAATAGCGTACCCCGTGTACTAACTGCTTTTGAAGATGTGAGCCACGTTCATATATATCCCATCACCGCAAATGATCATTGAGGTGAAGTGCCACTTCATATACAGTACGTCGCAATCTCCTAGAAAAACTACCCTTACAGCGTTCATGGCAAACTGCGACGCCCTTACAGCGTTCATGGCAAACTGCGACGCCCTTACAGCGTTCATAGCAAACAGCGACGCCCTTACAGCGTTCATTGCAAACTGCGACGCCCTTACAGCGTTCATGGCAAACTGCAACGCCCTTACAGCGTTCATTGCAAGCTGCGACGCCCTTACGGCCTTCATGACAAACTGCGACGCCCTTACAGCGTTCATAGCAAACTGCGACGCCCTTACAGCGTTCATAGCAAACTGCGACGCCCTTACAGCGTTCATGGCAAACTGCAACGCCCTTACGGCCTTCATGATAAACTGCGACGCCCCTACAACGTTCTCGGCAAACTGCGACGCCCTTACAGCGTTTTTGGCAAACTGCGACGCCCTTACAGCGTTTTTGGCAAACTGCGACGACCTTACAGCGTTCATGGCAAACTGCAACGCCCTTACAGCGTTCATTGCAAACTGCAACGCCCTTACAGCGCTTATTGCAAACTGCGATGCCCTTACAGCATTCATAGCAAACTGCGACGCCGTTACAGCGTTCATAGCAAACAGCGACGCCCTACAGCGTTCATAGTAAACAGCGACGCCCTTACAGCGTTCATGGCAAACTGCGACGCCCTACAGCGTTCATAGTAAACAGCGATGCCCTTACAGCGTTCATTGCAAACTGCGACGCCCTACAGCGTTCATAGTAAACAGCGACGCCCTTACAGCGTTCATGGCAAACTGCGACGCCCTTACAGCGTTCATAGCAAACTGCGACGCCCTTACAGCGTTCATAGCAAACAGTGACGCCCTTACAGCGTTACTTCACCATTGCCTTACCATGGCATAAGCTATTACTCCACCATTGCCTCACCATGTGATAAGCTCTTACTCCACCATTGCCTCACCATGGGATAAACTCGTACTCCACCATTGCCTCACCATGGGATAAGCTCTTACTCCACCATTGCCTCACCATGGGATAAACACTTACTCCACCATTGCCTCACCATGGGATAAGCTCTTACTCCACCATTGCCTCACCATGGGATAAGCTCTTACTCCACCATTGCCTCACCATGGGATAAGCTCTTACTCCACCATTGCCTCACCATGTGATAAGCTCTTACTCCACCATTGCCTCACCATGGGATAAGCTCTTACTCCACCATTGCCTCACCATGGGATAAGCTCTTACTCCACCATTGCCTCACCATGGGATAAGCTCTTACTCCCCCATTGCCTCACCATGGGATAATCTCTTACTCCACCATTGCCTCACCATGGGATGAGCTCTTACTCCACCATTGCCTCACCATGGGATAAGCTTTTACTCCACCATTGCCTCACCATGGGATAAGCTCTTACTCCACTATTGCCTCACCATGAAATAAGCTCTTACTCCACCATTGCCTCACCATGGGATAAGCTCTTACTCAACCAATTGCCTCAACATGGGATAAGCTCTTACTCCACCATTGCCTCACCATGGGATAAGCTCTTACTCCACCATTGCCTCACCATGGGATAAGCTCTTACTCCACCATTGCCTCATCATGGGATAAGCTCTTATTCCACCATTGCCTCACCATGGGATAAGCTCTTACTCCACCATTGCCTCACCATGGGATAAGCTCTTACTCCACCATTGCCTCATCATGGGATAAGCTCTTACTCCACCATTGCCTCACCATGGGATAAGCTCTTACTCCACCATTGCCTCATTGCCTCACCATGTTCTAGAGCTGCTACCATTACCTAAATGAGGTTTTGAAACTTTAAATAGTCGCTTCACGTCATGGGTGTCTGCGTACTATGAATTTTAGATCATGTAGGGAGAATTCATCTTCCCCTTACTGGGGTAGAAATTATTTCTGCATTGTTATTTTCAGAAATTCAGTTCACAGTGGCAATTGTTTCAGAAAGTTTGAGAATATCATACCTGAAAATTGTTCAATATATGGCGAAATCAACATTAAAAGGACTCGTATTCAAGAGCCAGACCCAAGTGAATCGTATTCAAGAGCCAGACCCAAGTGACTCGTATTCAAGAGCCAGACCCGAGTGACTCGTATTCAAGAGCCAGACCCAAGTGACTCGTATTCAAGAGTCAAACCCGAGTGACTCGTAATCAAGAGTCAGGCCCGAGTGACTCGTATTCAAGAGTCAGACCCATGTGACTCGTATTCAAGAGCTAGACCCAAGTGACTCATATTCAAGAGCCAGACCCAAGTGGGTAGCACAAATGGAACAAGTACCTCCATTAACTTGGTCAAGTGGATTTTCCAGTCTTTGGGTCAGCGCTCTCTGTTGACGCTATTCGCACTGATTTCTGATAAGACCCTCAGCTCTCGACCACCCGGGCCCGGTAGTTCCTTTATTGGTACAGGTACGGGCGGAAACCTGTATACGGCCTAACCTCGGTCAGTGGGCCTAGACTGCAACCTACGTCTGAGAGTCCTGATTTGTAGTACCGTAACCGAGGGCGATTAATAAAAAGTGTTGATGTCAGCTGTGCAATGATAAATTAATCAAATTGAAGCACCCCTCAGACTACAGAGTTTTGTAGGCAAGTTCAGATTAATCAATTAAATCCCCAACGAGTGTTCAAGAAGTTTGATTTCAATGCATCATGAAAACGCGTCAATGACAAAAAATTCGTAAGTTTGTTGATATGAATTATCATCAAGGTTTTCCCGAGCCTCAGATATCAGGATTTTTTGCCAAGAAAAATCTACTTACTGACTTCGAAGATCGTAGGTTTATTATTAGATGGAATCTACTTACTAACTTCAAATATGATTAGTCGAATATTATTTGAATTCTACTTACTATCTTCGAAGATGGTAAGTCGGTTATTAGTAAGTCGGTTATTAGCGAATTTGTGCTCAACTGAACCAATATATTGATTTATAAAGATGGAAAGATACTCAATAAGCTACGAACGTACCATCAATTAATGTTACTTTCCGCAGTAACAATTCTCAAAATATGTCGGTGCTGAGACAGCGTCGGCCCAGTTCAGAGTGTCGGCAGAGGCGACTACCAAGCGTATCCACTATCGTGTTCTGGCAATAACCGTTCCAGTACTTTGTGCCAATTGGCTGTGAGTAAGCCTTGCTAAATCGTCGAGGGTAAGTTCCCAGTGGGATTCCCGCTAGGAAATATGGCTGGCGAGGGGTCTTCGCTAACGAGTGCTTGCCTTCAGCATCAGCCCTGGGAATTCTCAATGAAAAATACATAGAGGAGAACCTTGCCGAATAAATAGGGGAGTAGCTTGCCGGAATACATAGAGGGGAAGCTCGTCTGAATACATAGAGGGGAAGCTCGTCGGAATACATTGAGGGGAAGCTTGCCGGAATACAAAGAGGAGACTCTCGTCGGAATACATAGAGAAGAAGCTCGCCGGTGTACATAGAGGGGGAGTTCGCCAAAATACATAGAGGGGAAGCCCGTCGGAATACAAAGAGGGGAAGCTCGCCGGAATACAAAGAGGAAGTCGTGTGCCCTAATACATGGAGAGGAAGCTTGCAGAAATACATAAAAGGGAAGCTCGCCGGAATACAAAGAAGGGAAGCTCACCGAAATTCTTAATGACCAATGGTATTTCTTCATGGATTTTCTACTTCAGTAAAAACCTCTCAGTAAAAAACAAATGGCCAAGGTTATCCTCGATATGATTATCTCTTAAGGGAGAATCTTAATTTGTACTTTCGAGGTACACTACTGGAATTTCTAATGGGTAATGTCATGCCTAGTGGGATTTTTTCCTAACAGAGTATTTAATTTTACTCCCATGGCGCATTCCTGGAATTCCTCATGGTCAACTGTATTCCTGCTTCATAGTTGAATGTGTTCCTGCAGAATCATAATTATTTTCTGAGTTTAAAATTTTTAATTGTGCTGTCAATCTGGGCTTATATCCTTTGAATTCGTTAGTGAATCAACGTTGCTAATTTCTATTTTTGCAATTAGCTGGTCTTGATTCTTTGCTTCTAGTTCTCATATCTTGGAATTCTTCAATTAACCCATGAAATATTCACTAAACTTTTACTAACTGTACTTCATTCTGGCTCTAGCGCCGTGAATTAACATTTTGTAGTGTTGAAATATATTAAATAAAGGTCATGGGCAAAATTACAACGTTTATGAACAGAAACAGCAATTCCGTTCACAATTGCCCTCAAGTTCAGCCATGAGTTAAATTGAGATTTTTAATTTCCCTGCTCAAAGTACCTCTTTGACGTAAAATCTGTACTAATAAATTTCTGATAGCATCATTTTGCGGCCTTTAACGGGATTCCTATTGTAATTCGGATAAAAATATTTCCGGGCGTTTGGCCAAGCTAGAAAGATGAATTGGTTTTATGGAATATTTGTTTCAAGATATACATATATATATGAATATATAATTTAAACTAATCATTAGTTTAGGAAAAAACATGGATAAAATGGTTTGCTTGACGCAGGGACTGCATTAAGTTTGCAGCGCAATGGTTTTGGTTACATTTTAACAGCTCTGCATTCACTTAGATTTCTACATATAATTCCTTAACAAAGCGTTATACCCTTGACAATGGTTTGCGTCACTTTACTCTGAGTGTAAAATAAACAAATGCGTGTGCCGAAGAAATATTATTAGTAAGATCACTCAAAAGCGCCCGGTATTGCCATTTAACGAATGTTGTGAATGTATTGTGTTGTCCCCGTACAAACGGACATGATATCTTTGCTCGGCGAAAAAAAGCCTGACCGTCAGCAGCTCGCAGGACTGTAATAATAAATTATTGACCTCAACGCAGTGTTGTAGTACCCGACGCAGTGTTGTAGTACCCGACGAAGTGTTGTAGTACCCGATGCAGTGTTGTAGTACCCGACGCAGTGTTGTAATACCCGATGCAGTGTTGTAGTACCCGACGCAGTGTTGTAGTACCCGATGCAGTGTTGAAGTACCCGATGTAGTGTTGTAGTACCCGACGCATTGTTGTAGTACCCGAAGCAGTGTTGTAGTACCCGACGCAGAGTCCGAATACATTTCTGTAGTATATTGCCTGAAATTCTTCGAGAAATTCGTACCCAGTAATGGGTGTCCCCCTTTTAATGATACTGGCTGCATCCTTCAGCAACACGGGCACTGGTACAAGGTTCATTTGAAGGCTATCGTTCGTGGTACAGTCAGAGGCATCATTCGTGTGCTGTGATGAGTAGTATCAGGTCTCCTCTTGCGACTGTGCCAAGAAAGTACGAGCGAGATTGACTTGCTGTTTTAGTTAATACAATCTTTCTGAGTGAAATTAATAGGCTGTTTTAGTGAATGCAATCTTTTTATGCGAGATTAACTGGCTGTTTTAGTGAATACAATCTTTACGAGCGAGAATACCAGGCTGTCTTAGTTAGTACAATCTTTCTGAGTGAAATTAACAGGTTGTTTTCGTAAATACAATCTTTACAAGCGAGATTAACAGGCTGTTTTAGTGAATACAATATTTACGAACGAGAATAACAGGCTGTTTTAGCGAATACAATCTTTACGAGCGAGATTAACAGGCTGTTTAGTTGATACAATCTTTATGAGTGAAATTAACAGGCTGTTTTAGTGAATACAATCTTTACAAGCGAGACTAACAGGCTGTTTTAGTGAATACAATCTTTACGAGCGAGATTACCAGGCTGTTTTAGTGAATACAATCTTTACGAACGAAATTAACAGGCTGTTTCAGTTAATACAATCTTAACGAGCGAGATTAACAGGCTGTTTTAGTTAATACAATCTTTACGAGCGAGATTAACTGACTGTTTTAGTTAATACAATCTTTACGAACGAGATTAACAGGCTGTTTCAGTTAATACAATCTTTACGAGCGAGATTAACAGGCTGTTTTAGGTAATACAATCTTTACGAGCGAGATTAACAGGCTGTTTTAGTGAATACAATCTTTATGAGTGGGATTAACAGGCTGTTTTAGTGAAAACGCATAATTTGATGTCATCAGTCCAGCTAACATGGAATAACACTCGATGGTCCGATATTGGATGCATACAGTTATTTTCATGTGTAGGAAGACAACAACAGGCCTATTGGTCCAAACTAGAGCGATTCTTCATTGGGCGTATGCTATGATGGTCCTATGTTGGACGCATGCTATGATGGTCCTGTATTGGAAGCATAAAGTGATGGTCCAATATTGGTTGCTTACAGTGATGGTTCTTCATTGGGTGCATGCTGTGATGAACCTTTATTGATCACATGCTGTGATGGCCTCATATCAGTCACATTCTGTGATGGCACTACATTGAACGCATGCTGTGATGAACCTTTATTGATCACATGCTGTGATGGCCTCATATCAGTCACATGCTGTGATGGCACTACATTGAACGCATGCTGTGATGAACCTTTATTGATCACATGCTGTGATGGCCTCATATCAGTCACATGCTGTGATGGCACTACATTGAAAGCATGCTGTGATGAACCTTTATTGGACGCATGCTCTGATGGCCTCATATCAGTCACATGCTGTGATGGCACTACATTGAACGCATGCTGTGATGAACCTTCAATGGACGCATGCTGTGATGGTCCTTTATCGAGGGCATTCTGTGATTGCCCTCTATTTGTCGAATGCCATGATGGCCGTATATTGCACCAATGTTGTGAAGACCCTATACTGGTCGTATGCTGATGAAGTTGCCACGTGGCCAGGTTGTCGTGCCATGTTGTGATGGTTGCCACAAGACTTTGCTGTGTATGTTGTAGTGTTAGGGTCAGTTGCCAGAAGGACAGATTGAGTTACCAAATGTTCACGAAAATGTCGAAATATCCCAAAATGGTCATCCCTGTGCTCAAATAATGGACGGCCGAACCAGTCTGGGGTAGAGATGTTTTTTCTGGTACATGGATTTCTTTCGCACCCATGCGGTTTGGCAGAACATCATGGAAAACGCGGTGGATCTGCTGTGGCTTCATGCAGATTGGTGTCCTAGTAACATAATGTCTAACGGCGGTTGGATGTTACATATCCGAACACCTAAAAACACCGAACTTCAGTGGCACCCGATGCATTCACTCATATGAAACTTTTCTGTCCATGGGTGTGAAAATCTGGTAATTGTGCAAATAATAGTTGAATGGACGGCCGTCATATCTATCAGATATAAACCGAAGTTGATAGCACTGCTCAAGCCTTGGTTGTTCGACTACTTCGGCTGTTCGGGTGTTGTGGACTAGGGATGGTGCAACATGGAACTAAACTACTTACTTTTCGACTGTCCAATATGCAACTACTTGGAGGCCTCTTAAGGGATTGTCAAAATTAGTCGCTTCGAATTTAGGAATATCACCCCTTGCTCCTGTCAGGTAAGGTTGAGTGTCGTTGATGAACTAAATTATTTGATTGTAGTGAATTCCAGTTTTAGAGGGGAACATCTTCGCTTTTAGGAGAAATTGACATGACGAGTCGCTGTTTGATCGCATAAGCCATGAATTATTTTTATTAGAAAAGGCTTTTTTGTTTACGTTGTTTGTAATTTGCATAGTTTTGCTCTATTTTGGAAGCAGATTTCACGATTGAATACATATTTTTACGACTGTATATGTGTCATGATTTATCAACTAATATTTGACCCATTTTGAATGCGATACGGCAGCCATTTGCACTCTAATTTCATGATGTGTGCCAGCAGCATTATCTTTTACGGTGTGTTTATATGTTATGCATGATTTATGTCGACTTATCACACCATTGATAACGTACAATGGTTTAGACTCATCTATACAATATGTTAACATATTCTAATTTCCCAACTCCATGTATTCGGAATTTCCTATCCCCATGTTCTCGTAATTCCCAGCCCCATGTATTCGTAAATTCCCGACTCCATGTATTCGCGATTTCCCAGCCTCATGTATTGGTAATTTCCCCACCTAACTCATGTATTCGTGATTCCTACCTTAAAATAGACGTTGTATATAAGATCATTGATCATAATATTGTAAATAAAAAAATTCTCCATGAAACACGAACCAGCGGCCCAACAGAGATGAACAAAATATTATTCACAATATTATATTAAATATTATAATGATTGTGCAGACAACGTTTATTTTCAAGTTGAAAATCACGAATTCGTGGGGTAGGGAAATTACGAATACACAGGGTTGGGAAAAACACAAATCCACGGGGTTGGGAAATCTCGAATATCACATTTTGAAAAGATAGGTTTAAAGCCTTGTAGAGGGAGGGGTGAATAGGCGACCTAAACTATACATAAAATTGACACCCACCGTAATAAATGATCACGCAGGCACTCATAATAATTGACACCCACCGTAATAAGTGATCACGCAGGCACCCATAATAATTGACACCTAACGTAATAAGTGATCACGCAGGCACTCATAACAATTGACACACACCGTAATAAGTGATCACGCAGGCACTCATAATAATTGACACCCACCGTAATAAGTGATCACGCAGGCACCCATAATAATTGACACCCATCGTAATAAGTGATCACGCAGGCACCCATAATAATTGACACCCATCGTAATAAGTGATCACGCAGGCACCCATAATAATTGACACCCATCGTAATAAGT
>SDVV010041700.1:0-10409 GCA_016164225.1 Gammarus roeselii | reverse complement strand
GGGGGGGGGGGGGTCAGGATGCCGCCATTATGACGCGGCGGGGGTAAACCAGTTAAAACTGTCGGACCCTGCTGCTGACAACGGAAACTCGGACTGCACTCATGACCCAGAGTGTATGTTACGGGGTTACCGGCCGGACTCTTTAGCGCAAAAGGTCTAAGTTGTGTGAGTGTGAGAGGGTGTGAGGTACGCCTTGCTGTCGGCCACCCCACTTTCTGGGGGATGCGGCCTTGTGTCTGTATCTGTATCTGTATGTATGCGTAGACATACAGCTGTTTTACCCTAATTAGGAGGGTGGCTACGTTAGGCTGACACAGAGGAGGAAGGCGCCCAAGCTCCCCGCCACAAGACCGCCTCGTCCATGCCGAGGCTCGAACACGCGACGTGCAGCACCAGATGCTGGCATTGCAGTCGGTTACGCTAACCACTCAACCGCGGCAGTCATAGTTACATCTTGGTTTTTGTCATCAAGGTTCAGATACGACAATTACAATGTAGTTTATTTAGTTAGGTTCAATGTAAAAATGAGGGACGGGTGCACTAGGTAAATCAGAGTGTAGAGATAGTATGGGTTTGAAGGGCAACTGGTCTTTTTTTTGGGCATACGTTCATTTACTGTTTTTTCTCCATACATCAATTACCATTTCGCATCGCAATAGACATGAAATTAATTTTGGCCCTTTCAATTCCTGCCATGTAATTAGGTATAAAATAGCATTTTATTTGATAATATTGCAGGCACGTTAATTTGCTAATTTGAACTAAATATACAATTGAGTCCTGTTGCCTGAAGTGTCAATAACTGAGAAATTACTTTATCTTGCTACATATTTTTCATTTATTTTTTCATGTACGGTCAATTTGAGTGGGAATAAAAATACTCTTGATAAAAGCATAGTTACAGTAGTTAGACTATAGCTAACTACTGCAGTCTGTCCCTATGTGTCTTTGTGACATCATCTGTCCGTGGGATATTGGGCGACAAACATCAATTGGCATAGTCTGCGTGTGAATTCCCTACCATTTTCTATTGGAGCGACGGGAGGATTTGCAGAAGATGGTATTATATGGAAAACTAAATAAAAATAACAGAACAAATTAAACAGAATCGCCAATGTACCCGTTTCAATTAGCGCGGATTTAAATAAATACTTGAGATTAAAAATGTTTCCCTACTAAGCCTCACTAATATGGTATTTCTTTGCACCACCTGATGAGGAAAAATATGATAATAGAAAATTATTGGACGAAGGTGGTTCTATTCGATGTTTTGGGTGGATGGATGATTATCCATTTTATGGATCATCAGCATTTTGTTTTAGTGTTTTATTATTACTTCTTTCTTGGGCTCTGTTATTTATCTGTGCTATTTTTCAGGTGATGAATTTTGCATTGGCTAATATATATCAAGGCTGGTTGAGACTAGGTGACCCGGAGAATGGGGGGCACTCGTGGGACTCGGGGGACCCGAGGGACCCGGGGGACCCGGGGGACTCGGGGGACTCGGGAACCCAAGCGACTTGGAAGACCAGGAGGACTTGGGGGCCCACTCGGGCCCTTCTGGGACCATTTGGGACACCCTTGTGATCCTTTGAGACCCTTCGAGAAGCTTTGGGATCCTATTAAAGCCCCTCTACACCCACGGACCTCTGCTCCTCCCTACCCACGCTATCAAGCCCATACACAGACAAATGTATATATATGTGGAATGCTTGAGTAGAAAAATTGTTATTACAGTCCACGGATTAGTGGCACAGAGGGGAGAGCCACGTCAAGGCTGGTCGAGGTGTGTCGTGTTCCGTCGAAACATGTTGAGGCGAGTCGAGATGGGTTCCACGAGTCGATACTGGCTGAAATGAGTCGAGACTAGCCGAGATGAGCTGAGACTAGGGAACTTGAGGGACCCGGGGAGCTCGGGGGACCCGGAGTAACCCTCCAGTACCCATCGGGCTCCTGTGGGACCCGAGATACCTCTGCCGTCGTGCTCCG
The DNA here is from genome assembly GCA_016164225.1 of Gammarus roeselii. Lineage (NCBI taxonomy): Eukaryota > Metazoa > Arthropoda > Malacostraca > Amphipoda > Gammaridae > Gammarus > Gammarus roeselii. Next base: position 8,420 of record SDVV010041700.1, on the reverse strand, counting down.
TCGAAACATGTTGAGGCGAGTCGAGTTGGGTGCGACGAGTCAATACTGGCCGTAATAAGTCGAGACAAGCCGAAGTGATCTGAGACGAGGTAACTTGATGGACCCGGAGAGCTCGGGGACCCGAAGTTACCCTCCAGTACCCATCGGGCTCTTGTGGGACCCGAGATACGCTCCCACCTTATCCCCTTAAACAACAATTGTGATGTCAATAATCTGAGCCTCGTCACGGTCCACAGTTTTGTTAATTTAAATGATGCAAGAGTATTAGAGCAAGTGTTCCTGTTTGTGATTTTGTGATTAAGTTTTTTTTCTTCTGTGCTCGCTTGCGCTTTCACGGACCATATTTAATTTCTGTGGTTGATCTGGACCGCATAGCTATACACCTTGTGATGCGTTGCGGTTGGAGTTGATCTGATCCGTATAACCGTAGCTTGTACTAGTACAAGGCTTTACCGTTGCACATATATAAGTGTTACCAAGGACGACAAGGTGAGAACTTGTATAAATGAGCCTGTTCAAATTTTTGATAACTAGGAGTTCCCTGGTCCTCCACTTCTCCAGGTAGTATTTTATTTTCGTTCATTTGAGTTTTAGATTCTTGGGAACTCCAAATAAGACTATTGAATATTATATATTCCTACAGATTAGTGATATTTTCTATATCCACCTAAATGTAGATTTTTCTATGCAATCATAATGTAAATAATGTCTTTCACCATAATATGGGATGTATATATAAAGTAGCTACATCGTTCCTCGTGCATTGCCATGTAAGGGGGAATTATGGAATACATAATTCATTATCCTCGGATAAAAGTACGATAGCCAATTTGTTTCTACCTAATTGTTATGTTTAATGCATTTTTTTTATTCATAAGTTCATTAATTCATAATTTATTGCACCACCCTGTGAGGTATATTATTTTTCAATTACCTGCGTCCAACCATTCCGTCTGCTGCATTGCGGCACACAGAATGAGGTGTAGTTGCCTCCCAATGTGACATGAATCTGCAGCACATTTTTTTGGTTTGCAGCCGTTTTGGTCCATCGGCTGACGCACAACCGCCAGCGTACCAGTACTAAAAGTTCAAGTTAAGATCCAACAGCTGTTCCCTTGCCGCTCAGGACAATACCTCAGGTGGCCGTACCGTGGTTGAAGACTGGTGGCTGTGGAACCCCAAACAGCGGCCTCCTCGCATTTCTTGACGTCTTTCCTATCAATCTTCTTTCTCTCTTCTGCATTTCTCGATAAGGATTCCCCCCATCGCAGTTAAAGGGGGAATATACACCAAAAATCTGTTGTGTGTCTGAATTTGAAACCTGATTTTTTTTAAGTGCCGATAACATCAAAATTAGATTACCTTCACCCAATGATACATTTTATTTATTTAATGGAATCAGTTAGTTTATATCATGCCCCAAGAAGCCTATGGCCAGGTGGTGCGTATTCAATTTAATTAACTCAATCCCATTTGTTGAATTTATACATTTGCTTACACGTAACATAACCAAACTGGTTCTCATTCACTATGACATCAAAGGAACCTTGAAAGTGAGAGTGCCACTTCATTTAGTACAGCCAAGTAGCTCACATTCTAAAGACCCCCGTACGAGCAGCCCTCGTGAAAGCGGTTAACAGAGATTCTAGATACCATTTCAATATGTTTTTCTCAAACATTTGCTGTAGAAATAGAACATAGTGTTGGATTTTTTTATTCTCTCCATCATCCAGGAATGTTTTTAGTACAAAATGGGTGATCGGACTATCGAATTTAGGATGACTGGGCCCACAAAAAGTTATTAAAAGCAATAACTACGATTAAACATCTTTAGTGAAAGTGATAAATCCTCCATTTTATACTAATATTTGTTCGGTTTTGAAATCGTCATGTCGCGGTGCGGAAACGTGTATCGAATACCAAACGTCTGCATATAAACAAACAAATCTCCCGTGCTTATGGTGTGTGCTCATCATCAACGGTACGTATCCCATACGGTTGAATACAGGCCTTGAATATTTGGAAATGTTGCTGAAAAGGAGAAATGAAACTCTCATATTACGAATGGATTGTCAACAGCTATTTGGTTCTGATTGGTGCGTGCAGACGTGACGGTAAATTAATATTACCAGTCGTTCTACAAAAAATGTCGGAATAAAGATTGGGATCGAAAACATGAACCTTCATTCTAGTTAGGCTCTTCAGCGTCGCCGGAATAATTGGACAGAGTGTGATAGTCGGGTGGCACAACTACAATTAGGAATGGGTGATTCTCTATCATTTTTCATAAGTGAATCGTTTTTTGGAAGTACCACTTAGGATCAAAGATTTCGAAAAATATCACCTACATGTTTTTATATTTACTGTAAGTGTTCCCAAAGATGTGTGCGTGGTGGCAGCTTGGCCGTGACCTCTTGTAAACAGCAAAGAAACTACAAGCATCCAAGTAAGCATCCACATATACTTATAAGCCACTTATGGTTTCATCAATTTGACCAATTTTAATGAAGCTCACGCAGATCATGTAAGATTAGCTGTTATTTCGCTCATGATTTGGATGAAATGCGATTCATAATTTTAACGAATGATAAAAAACGATGCTAGTATTTCTTCTGTACGAGAACTACTTCAGAATTCTTTGAAGCCTTTAATGTTTTCGATGTTGTGAGTCTCTTGTAGTAATTGATCCAATATCAACACGAGAAAAGTCGACTTGATGATAAATTCTCTAACGTTATCTCGGAGACCGAAATATGAAATGGATTCCTTCAATTACTATGATTCAAAGTACTTAAGCAGGATGTATGGACAGTTATTAACAATTTATTTGTTACACATTCCATTCCAAAACTAGCCTCGACCTCCACGAGGGAGCCCTAACAAAGAAAATAGACTCGTCATTTTGACTCATCTAGACTAGTCGTCAGGTTGGCCCAAGACCGACTAGACAAAATTTCTCAAGTTGCCTATTGTTCTGACAAAGTTAGTCAAACTGGCCAGTCTAAATACTACAACTGCTGAGGAAAGAGCAGCCGCAGCTGCTGCTGCCGTTGCTGCTACTCCTGCCACTGCCTAGCCGCGGATATTTTCAAAGAATAATGAGTGTAGTGATTCAGTGAATAGTGAGCATTTTTCATTTGTGTCTAAGTTCCGTGTCGGAACACAAACTGACTGTCTGGGCACGATTAGTGCTATAAGTTCATGATAATTGTAATAGGTAAACGGCAATCGTTATAAGTGAGCAATGATCGCTATATGCACGCGATGATCGCTTCTAGTACGCGATGATCACCACTAGGACATGGTAATCGCTTTAGTTACACGATGATCCCTGCAAGTACATGATGATCACTACAAGGCACACGATGATCGCTACTTGGTACACGATGATCGCTACAAGGTACACGATGATCGCTATGAGAACACGATGATCGCTATGAGAACACGATGATTGTTCACCTTGGGTAAATAAAGAAGTGAACGATGATCTCCAGAAGTACTTGATGACCGCAAGCTCAGGTAAAATATTTATGTACACGATGCTCGTTAACCCTGAGTGAATATGTTGGTACACGATGGTCACTCCCCACAGATAAATCTTTAAGTACACAATGTCGCTTGGGATTGTTCTAAAGCCTTCATTTTACGACGCTTCTTGAATGCTCCAATATCAACACGAGAATCTCTGTAGAGCTTACATCATGTGCATTGTAGAATTTGCTTTGAAAAGAGTGCATGGTTAGAGGTGCCCCCGAAACAATAAGAGCACACCTGCAACCGCATTCGAACCCTTGCTCTGTCGCGTGTAAATCGAAGTCGTTGGTATGGAGCAACTGGGTAATGAGGGCGCAGAGGGAAATTTGTTATCTATTTAGCACATTGTTAATTCAGAAGTTTCTGATAATGTTGAACCTGATTATTTGTACTCCGTATCCTTGGTTCTTAGTACAGACTATGCTTATTTTACGAAGCATTCATAGTACGAAACGTGATAAATAATATTGTTCAGCAAGAAAATTGATTCAAGATATTGTAGGCAAATTTTGTATGCATGTAACTTCTGCTCCAACGTAATGGAAGCAATTTCAAAGCGATGAGCTACGGTTAATTAGGAGGTATACAAATGGCGACCTTCTATGAGTCTCACTTATTGGGGACAGCGGGTTCGCCGGTGCACGAATTTTGACTTCTAAGCACATAGCTGGACGAATTACAATAACCTAATGAAAAATCATTACTTTGTCCGAGTTTCACCATGTAGAGTTGGTCTAGATACTGAAGATGTATTTAGAGACAATATCGTTACCGACTCTGCATTGCGAGCATCTCGAGAAGATCGGGTCAATGTCGCGCTGCCACTGATGGGGGACAGTAAGAGGCCACGCCCAATACCCAGGATTATTCGGTCTAGTTCTTAATATTGTGATCGATGCACAGAACATTGGGTAAGTGACCTTTTGACTCGAGCTCGTTAAGGTATAAAATGTGTACCTTAATTGTCGGTCAGCTTGTCAATTAATTAAGAGACGCTTCTTGTTTATTGGCCCACCATTTCTAGCGTGCATGAGTTGATTTGGATTGGTGAAGTAGCAACAGTACGGGAAAGCCAAATAATCAATGCTAGCTGCCCCGATGGTCGCCTGCTAATATATTGCTGAAACTTATTATAACTTGCAGGCCAAAAAAAATCATGTTTGGCCAATATAATCAATTGTAAAATAAGCATTCAAGAAAAACGTTCCACCGAAAGAAGGATAACTGTAAATCCAGAGCATGTTGGGACGTGCAAGTGCAAGAACATACAATACAAAATATGGCAGCACGAGTTACCTGTTCTTGTTCTACCATCTTCCAATAAACCAGTAATATTTGAAGATTGTTTTAGATTTTGTTGTTGTCCCGCATGGCTTCACGGAATATGCCAAGTGAATAGGTAATGGACGAGTGAGCGGGAGACAACTACATTCGGGGGCTCGGTCTACTTTCCGAGCTGATATATTTTACTGCAACACACACTGCAACACACACTTACTGCAACACGTTCTTACTGCAACACACATTGCAACACACACAGCAACACACTCAAACTGCAACACACACTGCAACCAAAACTGCAACATGATTTTACTGCAACACACATTAAAACATACACATACTGCAACACACACTGCAGAACACACTGCAACACAATCTTACTGCAATACACACTGCAACACACACTGCAACAAACACTGGAACACACAATGCAACACACAATGTGTGACACACTGCAACACATGACAACACACACTGCCACACACTATAACTGCCGCCCACACTGCAACCCATACTGCAACATACTCGTACTGCAACACACATTGAAACACAGAATTGCTTCACCACAACTCAACACACACTACAACACACACTGCAACAGACAATGCAACACACTCTTACTGCAAAACAGTACAACTTACACTAGAACATACTGCAACATTTACTGCAGCACTGTCTAACTGCAACACACACTGCAACCCAAACAGTAACATACGCTTACTACAACACACAATGCAACACACACTTACTGAAACACTCTTCCATACACACTGCATTGCACTCCTGCAACACACACTTGAGTGTAAATGCATGGGACGGATAGGACGTACTTTATTTACATCCACAGATGCGAATGTCAAATGAGGATATTGCCATTTTGGTCCTGGCATATGCAGGTACGGACACGGATGTTCAAAATGACATCCATGTGTAGGCGGCAAAGGCGGATATTACACTACAACAGTGCTTGTTGAACAAATAATTTCTATCTCAATAAGCGCTTATTAATAGATAATCCTTACATGACACAATTATATTAGTTTCAATGCGATCAAAATGTTAATGAGTGATATTATGTTTCTGCATTAGGTAAAAAAAAATTGAATAAATTTTCGATTAATAAATTACAATTTGTACTCACTTTTCTATCTTATGAACTCAAAAACACATGATTACACAGCAGAATGTGACTGCTTGTAATACATTTATACTTCAAGTCGTTTTTGACTGGTCTCTCTCTACACAAGGATGATGATTAGATTGATAATCGCAGATATCTCGAAGCGGTTGAATATGACCACATATTTTTTTCTTCATTTTTCTTCTAGATTCTTTGGAAGCGATTTGTTTTCTTTCTATTTCAAACTTGAGAATGGAGTTGAAATAATATATATATACTTCTCACAAAGGTATCATGTCGAACTGAAACGTTTGGTGGGATCAATTAGCTCATAAAATTAGGCCCCAAAATAACTTCCTTCACATGACTGTGACGAGCTCCTGCAGCTGCCATTGATGGACTATAAAAAAATAACACATACGATCTAGAAATCAGGATGAAATGTTTGGATGTTTACGCATCTGATATTTAAAATCGTTTTAAGGAGTGTATCGAGTTATTTTAGAGTGGATGATTGCAGCGGCCGAGAGAAGCAAGCGGGGGAAATTGAGAATCAGTCACAAAAGCACCAGTTGGAAGCGGACTATGCCCGATATTTTTACTTGATCGACATTGAGGCAATTTGAACATATTTTTTGACTCTGCAAATATATTTTTTGAACGAAGAATTACCTTCACGTGTTTGATTGACAAATTAATTTCCCAGTGCTAGTTCACGGGAATCCATAATATACTGCGATAATAATATCACCAATGTTAGCGACAGTCAGCAAATGATTTCATCCGGAATCGAAATACTTTAGATATGTTTGAGCCATTATATACTGACGTAGATATAATAGTCTCATTATATATTTTAAACATTTGAACGCGTAAAAGTTAGGGTGTTAAGAGGTTAGATTCTGATTGCCAATCATTTAATTATTTCCTAGCGGTCTTGAAGTGTGTATATTGCATATTCATTTGTTTGGTATGTATTTTATGTATAACTTTTTTTGTATAACTTATGTCGCCCATTCACCCCTTCATTATTAATACAATGGCTTAGGCCTATCTGTACCATATGTTAGCGCTTTTCGATCTCACAGCCCGATATTGTATTTATATTTTCTCAATAATTCATGTCGTCCAGCCACATCTTTGTCATAGTACAATAATGTAGACTACTCATTTCAATATGTTAGCACATTTTGATGTCCCAACCCCATGTTCTCGGGACTCTAACCACATGCATGCGTGATTTCCTACAACATGTACTTGTTATTTTACACACCTATGAATTTTGTTATTTATCCACCCCATGCATTTCGTATTTTTCAACCCCGCGTGTCACTGGTTTTCTCAACGGTATGTAGTCCGAATTATTTTGTCAAAATAGACATTTTCTGTACGTGCAACAGATGATACTATTGTAAATAATATTTCGCTCCATGTAATCCGAACCGGCGGCCCCTAGAGATGAGCTGTGACGAATTTGAATTGAACTCTCGTTTTCATTAATTCAAGTAGCGTAGTTGATAAGGAAGTTTCATGTCAGATTTTTAAGAATTTATTTATTTCCTATAAATTGAAAACCCATTGCCAGACAATAGAAATAAATGATCCAATAATAATATTTATAATAATAATAAAAATAGTATCTAGAGCCTCCCACTTGCAGCAGATTCCCTGGGCAGAACCGAAGGAGAAGGCCAAATCTGCAAGCGCAAGAGAGAGCACGGGATGCGTGCAAGCCGTGCGCCAATCACTAAGTACAGACCCCAGGCAATGAAGGGCAGGTGGCGACATGTGACTGAACTGTGCATGTCAGTATCAAGAACAAAAGAAAATAGAACACAAAAAAGGGATATCAAATGGGCTTAGGCTTATAAAAGGAAAATTTATAGAAACTAATAGAAACTTATTTTATTTGGGGTTATAATTCAACTGATGCCATTCCGTCCCTTCTATAATGCGGGTAGAAGTGATCTTGGAAACGGTAGTATTATCTTTCATTGCCGTCAATTTTGTTTATCTTTGCCCCATAATATAAGTTATCAATCTGCATCATACCAAAAGGTCTTCGGTAGATCCTGTTTAGGGAACAGAGTTAGAGGAATGCTGCTCATTCAATAAATGAATATGTTTGACATCTTCATATTGCAACTTACATAAGCGGATGCGAAAGAGAAAGTGAGCATGATGGCGCATGATGGATGCGGGTTTCACAAATATAGGCAATTGATGTGTTAAATTTTAATTTGTTTTACTCAAATACTGCGATTAGAAATGAGTAGGTTTATTATTAGCATGTTACATAATCAAAAATATATGAATAACTGTTTTGTAAATATCTCTCCTGTGGCGTTTTGTTCATCAATAACTCGTCAACATGATATGAATTGGTCTTGCAAATAACAACAATTTGAATCGATTTTCTGAACTTTATTCAGCAAGTTAATTGAGAGAGAAGCCCCTCTTCAAATTGTGCAATAGATCACATTTT
>SDVV010041699.1:0-10409 GCA_016164225.1 Gammarus roeselii | reverse complement strand
GCGTTGTCTCCTCCGCTGTTGATATCACGGTGCGTTGTCTCCTCCGTTGTTGATATCACGGTGCGTTGTCTCCTCCGTTGTTGATATCACGGGGCGTTGTCTCATCCGTTGTTGATATCACGGTGCGTTGTCTCCTCCGTTGTTGACATCACGGTGCGTTGTCTCCTCCGCTGTTGATATCACGGTGCGTTGTCTCCTCCGTTGTTGATATCACGGTGCGTTGACTCCTCCGCTGTTGATATCATGGTGCGTCGTTTTCTCCGTTGTTGATATCACGAGGCGTTGTCTCCTCCGTTGTTGATATCACGGTGCGTTGTCTCCTAGTTGTTGATATCACGGTGCGTTGTCTCCTCCGTTGTTGATATCACGGCGCAAATCGTCAGAAAATTTTATTTGCTGCCCGAGAATTTGCCAGTCATTTCCCAACGAGGACGAATGAGGTTCCACCGCCATTTCATCGGGAGGCTTTGAAGGAGAAAACAACACTTCAAATACAGGTCTCGTACAGTTTTAAGCGAATGTATCATCAGTGCAAAAATCAGTAATTTTTTATTTCTGATTTCCACATCCCTGCAACAATATTGAAAGAATTTTTGGATGAGTATTCATGCAGTCGCAGTCATCGTGTACAAGAAAGGAAACGGTTGTATGTAAACACTTACAACCTCATTGCAGGTTGGTGGAATCTAAAAACCAAAATTACGCCTGTATTGCACTGAGGCCACAGATCATTTGATCAACTACCGAAATCATTTTTCATCAATTTGAACTATTCATTCATTCGGAAGAGCTGCCTTGTTAAACTCTCGCAAAGAACATAAAACTATATTACCTTTTGCTCTGGATTTAAATCTTTTGTATCTGTCTTATTGATAAGCCAAACTTCGCTCAATTGGGAGCAGAGAAATGCATCAAATAATACCTTCAACCCCGCCCACCTCTCACCTCATTTATTCCTATACTCGTGCATCTCCTCCAGTTGGCTACCGAGTCTACACGACAATTGGCTAATGGTAAGTAAACCCATGCTGATTGAAGGATTGTTTGACGCATCCTCCATATCCCGCGATCTATTCTCGTCGTGTTGACGTGGGCTGTCAAAGTAAACACGACGTTACGGGCGCCGCAGGATAAAGTGGGCAGGAACAGTCGTGGCACCGAAAATACAACACTGGACAGGGCTGTAAAGATATTAGCTGTGTTAACCATTGTTGTAGTTGGAAATTTTACTTATCCGTAATAGAACACCCTATAGGGAACTTTGGCCGTTGTACACTGTTCTTGGTGGCCATCAAATACCGCTCACATTGCGTCACACGAATATTCATTAGGTGTAGATTCGGTGGCAATGTGTGACACAACCATTTAAGAACACTGTACGGTCCAAAAGTTTCTAGAGGGCAACGAAAATTTAGAAGTGTGTATTTGGTGAAACTTTCTTCACCACTACTTTCGGGAAATGAACAGAAAAACTGAAAATAGATTATTATTTTCTCAGAATATTGCGATTTTCAGAATATCAAAGTTGGTAACTAGATTCATTCTGAAAAAAAATATCCTGTCATTTGTCGATTTACGAAATCTGAACAAACAGCAGAAACTGGGAACATTTTATCTGCACACTTCTAAACATATACAAACTAAATCAAGTAGAAATACGTGGAAATAATTTCACTATGCTGAACAAATTACAAGCAGATTCGTTTATTTGTCGTTTCCTTGACGTAAATCCTATGTATGGCAAACGGTCATTTATTCAATATAATTTTCACGCAATTATCGAATTGTACGTGCATCAGAACAAATATTATTATTATTAAATCATTTATTTCCATCATCTGGCAATGGGTTTTCATTTTTTTACATATTACACATAATTTTTTTTGCCATAAACACTATTTGAATTAGCGTAAACGAAAGTTCAATTTGAATTCGCCACCGTTTCTGATTTCATGCAACAGATTATAAATTATAATATAATAATCAATGATCAACAGCCAACATCTTATTTGAGGTAAGAATCAAGAATGCCAGGCACGAAATACATGAGGTGGGGCGATCACGAATACATGGGGTTGGGAAAAATACGAAATGCTTAGGATTGGGAAAACCGCAAACACATGGGGATAAGAAATCCTGAGAACATGGAGTTGGGAAATCGAAATGATCTTACATATTGTACAGATGGGGTTATATATGAATACTAAAGGGTTGAATAGACGACATACATATTTCATGACGAAATGCGCTAACATATTATAAAAATGGGTGTAAAACATTGTATGTAATGAAGTGGTGAATAGACGACATAAGATATTCACAAAATATACTGTATACATAGCACTGAATATATACACTACATGACCGCTAAGAAATTAACAAATAATTGACATTCAGAATAATTCGATACTGGAGTACAGAAATATAATTAAAATACTTGTGTTATAAAAAAAGAAGCACAATATTAGCTTATGTGACAATGATTGTATCTTCAAAAATGATAAAGGAAATTTTAGAAGTGATTCAATAAATTATATTCTCATCGAGTTGGCCTCTGTCAAAGCTGGGAGGTACCTATCGTTCCTCGAAAGTTCAATTTCAATTCGTCACAGCTCATCTCTAGGGACCGCCAATTCGGATTACATGGAACGAAATATTATTCACAATAGTATCATCTGTGCGCACACAGGAAATGCCTGTTTTTACAAAATAATTCCGACTACTTAGCGCTGGGAAAACTAGTGACACGTGGGTTTGAAAAATAAGAAATACTTGGGGTTGAGAAATAACAAAATACATGGGTGTGGAAAATAACAAGAACATGGGGTGGCAAATCATGCATGCATGCACGTGGTTATTCCCGAGAACATGGGGTTGGGACATAAAAATGTTCTAACATATTGTAATGAGTAGTCTACTTTATTGTACGATGACAAAGATGTGGATGGACGACATGAATTATACAGAAAATATGAATACAATATAGGGTTGGGAAATCAAAAAGCGCAAACATATTGTAAAGATGGGTCTAAACCATTGTATTAATAATGAAGGGGTGAATAGGCGACCTAAAGTATAAAAAAAAGTTATACATAAAAAACATAACAAATAACTGAATATACAATATACACACTTCACGATTGCTAGGAAATGATCAAATGATTGTCAATCAGAATAACACAATGCTGGAGTACACAAGTCGGATGAATGTACTTATGTTATAGAAGACAAAGCAAAATATTATCTTATAAGGCAATTATTGTGTCATCAAAAATGGTACGGTAATTGTCAGAAATAATTCAATGAATTATATTAAGATCGATTAACCTTCGTCAAAATTAGAAGCTGCCTATCGTTCCTCGAAAAGACTGAATTCCTATTTTAATTATACTAAAACCACTGGAACATCTACAACATAGAAACAGACAAAACGCTAGTTAACACTTATGGTAATTGGCAAAGACAATTGTGATCGGTAGCAACATAGCAAACATATGTATCGTCAGAGTGAAAACGATTAGATGGTGTCTCAATGTTGAGTGTAATGGTGGAGGTGGTTTTGGACACGCTCAAGAACAGATTGCATATTCTGGTTACTGGTATTATGCATTTAGCTCGTGTTTGTCGGCAAAGTAACCGTTTTGAATTGATCGGTCAAAAGATGTTCATTAAGCCTAGTCTTGAAGGACTTGTTGGATTCAAGATTCATGAGGCTTCTTGGGAGGTTGTTCGAGAATTTTGGTCCAGTGATCGAACAAGCTCGACAGGCAGTTTCTGTTTTCCTGTGTTCGACGTGCAGAGTATCATTGTTTCTTGTGAATCGATTGTTCTTGTCACCTCGAGAATATATGTGCCTTTGGCTGCCGGGTGAAACTTTTTCTAGAAGATCTTCATGACTTCTGATCGACTCATGGAGTGCCAGTTTGTTGTCGATATTGAGCCACTGTATTTTTTCGAGGAGAGGACTTACGTGGTCTCGTTTCCTGTGGTTACCATCGTATGTTATTCATTACGCAAAGTTTATACAACGTTGCACTTTCTCTCTTTGATTTTGAGTACATTTTCTAAATAGAATGACAATAGTTAGTGTGAGAAAATACTATAGCGTGGACAATCAGTAATCTTGATTTGAAATCCATTTATTTTTTTGGACCGAGTTTAGGAACAAAAGTGTTCCATTGAACTTGGAACACAGAGTAGTTACGTGGTATTTGAAGGAAAGATCGGGATAAAACCATACTCACAGACTTATAACTTCATTATCAACAGGAATGTCCGATTTGGCTATCCTGATAGAGAAATTCATTGGAACTTCTTTTCTTTTTGAGTTCGAGTCGAACAAGATGCAGTTTGTTTTTTCAGAGTTGAACTTCAGTCCATTTTTATCATACCAAGATTTCAGATTAGTTACGGCTGGCTCAGAGTCGTCTTTCAGCGTACTCAGATCTGACGGTTTCCGGGAAAGCAATATTTGAGCATCATCGGCGTACATTAACATTTTCGCTGGATTTTTTGGTATTTTACAGTCGACGATGTCGATTACAAAAACCAAGAACAACAAAGGGACAGATATCGAACCTTGAGGGACCCCAAAGGCAACTGTGGCCAAATATGACATAGTTGCGTTATCGAGTTTATCTGATTGTTACCGATTCATCAGATAACTTTCGAACCAAGTAGGGTCAACACAACACGACGATGAACATTTTTTCCCTGTTTGATCTATTGGATCAGCTTATAGAATAATAATAAACCCTGTACAAGAGGCAACATTGAGTGTACTAATGAAGGCTTGTCCGCGTTGTAGCAGATGTGTTCCATTTGCTCACTATAGACGTTAATGGAATCTGCATCTACTCAGGGAAGCAGAGGAAAGATGGTGAACCTTGAGTGTTAGAAGGTTACTGTAGAACGAAGGGCACGCAGTTAATCGATTATTAATTATTTAGGAAGGGGGGCCAGTACCATGATAAGCAAATACTTAAAACAAAAACTACCATGAACATTTTAAATCATGGATTTTGTGTAAAAATTGATTCGGTTTGTGTCAATGCTACACAGTTCGATCCTGTCATCTATTCGGGGGAGAATGTTATTGCACGATTACTCAGGGAGAACAATATGTTGTGGAAGAACCTACTCATATCGAACAGTGCCTTTGGTTTGCCTCAACGACATTTGGTTGGCAAATGCTGAGCGATTCAGTCCTAGCAGCTTACGGTCATATCGGTCCCATCATTGCTATGACTTTATTAATTACCTATTGAACGTCCCTCCCATCATTGCTATGACTCTACTTCTCACCTACTAAACATTCCTCCCATCATTGATATGACTCTACTACTTACCTACTAAACGTCCCTCCCATCATTGCAATGACTCTACTACTTACCTACTAAACGTTCCTCCCATCATTGCTATGACTCTACTACTTACCTACTAAACATCCCTCCCATCAGTGCTATGACTTTATTACTTACCTATTAAACGTCCCTCCCCATCATTGCTATGACTATACTACTTACCTACTAAATGTCCCTTCCATCATTGCTATGACTCTACTTCTTACCTACTAAACCGTCCCTCCCATCATTGCTATGACTCAACTACTTACCTACCGTATACCCCTCCCATCATTGATATGATTCTACTACTTACCTACTAAACGTCCCTCCCATCATTGCTATGACTTTAATACTTACCTACTAAACGTCCCTCCCATCATTGCTATGACTCTACTATTTACCTACTAAGCGTCCCTCCCATCATTGCTATGACTATACTACATACCTACTAAACCTCCCTCCCATCGTTGATATGACTCTACTACTTACCTACTAAACGTCCCTTCCATCATTGCTATGACTCTACTACTTACCTACTAACGTCCCTCCCATCATTGCTATGACTTTATTACTTACCTACTAAACGTCCCTCCCATCATTGCTATGACTATACTACTTACCTACTAAATGTCCTTTCCATCATTGATATGACTCTACTACTTACCTACTAAACGTCCCTCCCATCATTGATATGACTCTACTACTTATCTACCGTATACCCCTCCCATCATTGATATGACTCTACTACTTACCTACTAAACGTCCCTCCCATCATTGCTATGACTCTACTACTTACCTACTAAACATTCTCCCATCATTGCTATGACTCTACTACTTACATACTAAACGTCCCTCCAATCATCGCTATGACTTTATTATTTTCATACTAAACGTCCCTCCCATCATTGCTATGACTATACTACTTACCTACTAAACGTCCCTTCCATCATTGCTATGACTCTCTATTACTTACCTACTAAACGTCCCTCCCATCATTGTTATGACTCTACTACTTACCTACCAAACACCCCTCCCATCATTGATCATGATTCTACTACTTACTTACTACACATCCCTCCCATCATTGCTATGACTTTACGACTTGCCTACTAAACGTCTCTCCCATCATTGCTATGACTCTACTACTTACCTACTAAACGTCAATCCCATCATTGATATGACTTTACTACTTACCTACTAAACGTCCTTCCCATCATTGGTATGACTCTACTACTTACCTACTAAACGTCCCTCCCATCATTGCATTGACTCTTCTACTAACCTTCTAAACGTCCCTCCCATCACTGCTATGACTCTACGACTTACCTACTAAACATCCTTCCAACAATGCTATGACTATACGACTTACCTATTAAATGCCCCTCCCATCATTGCTATGATTCAACGACATACCTACTAAAGGCACCTCCCATCATTGCTATGACTCTACGACTTACCTACTAAACGTCCCTCCCATCATTGCTATGACTCTACGACTTATCAACTAAACATCTCTTCCAACATTGCTATGATTCTACGACTTACCTTCTAAATGTCACTCTCATCATTGCTATGATTCAACGACATACCTATTAAACGTCCCTCCCATCATGGCTATGACTCTACGACCTACCAACTAAGCATCCCTTCCATCATTGCTATGACTCTACGACTTTCCTATTAAATGTCGATCCCATCATTGCTATGACTCTACGACTTTCCTATTAAATGTTGATCCCATCATTGCTATGACTCTACGACTTACCTAATAAACGTCCCTCCCATCAATTCTATGATTCTACGACTTACGTACTGAACGTCGCTTCCATCCTTGCTATGACTCTACGACTTTGAATTGAGTTTTCCAATAGAATCTCGTAGAGCAAGGCACAAATTTATCACAAAAATATTGCATGAAGACCGACAGCAAAACGATTAGTATTTCAATGCAAATGTTTTATAGCGGCTATTTTCATCCAGGATGCAAATCCCCCTTAATGAATGGTAAACCACACGAGTTAGCGCATGGTATAAAGTGACAGCAGACTCACGGGTTAATGACACACCACACGAGTTAGCGCATGTTATGAAGTGACAGCAGACTCACAGGTTAATGGTACACCACAAGAGTTAGCGCATGGTATAAAGTGACAGCAGACTCAAGGGTTAATGGTAGACCACACGAGTTAGCGCATGGTATAAAGTGACAGCAGACTCACGGGTTAATGGTACACCACGCGAGTTAGCGCATGGTATGAAGTGACAGCAGACTCACGGGTCAATGGTACACCACTTGAGTTAGCGCATGGTATAAAGTGACAGCAGACTTACTGGTCAAAGGTACACTACACGAGTTAGCGCATGGTATAAAGTGACAACAGACTCACGGGTCCATGTTACACCACACGAGTTAGCGCATGGTATAAAGTGACAGCAGACTCACGGGTTAATGGTACACCACACGAGTTAGCGCATGGTATAAAGTGATAGCAGACTCACGGGTTAATGGTACACCACGCGAGTTAGCGCATGGTATGAAGTGACAGTAGACTCACGGGTCAATGGTACACCACTTGAGTTAGCGCATGGTATAAAGTGACTGCAGACTCACGGGTTCGTAACGTAAATTAAATGTGATGGTAAAAGGTTCTTAGTTCTGAATATCAGAAGATACTTCCATCACCTGAATTTAAATAAACTGCAATTGATAGAATGTTTGTAGAATGCATTTCATTTGAATGTGGAAGCAAGTATAATTGATGTAGTCAGGAAAACGTAAGCGTTCGAACAATAAATGCATTAATGTAATTATGTTCATCCTATGTACAGCAAGTGAACATGGAGCTCTACGTACAAACATGGTGAATAACAATTGTTTGAAGAAATACATTTAATATCCAAGGCCAAAATATTGTCAGTTTGTTCAAACCTTTTTAGACTGCATGGGATGGAGTGAACAAAATAACACACCGGACTGAATTAAACCTCCGGCGGCACAACCTCTCATTGTTCAGCGTATTGTATTGGGTTGTCTTCTTTTCAATTGCTCACAGCTGAAGAAAAAAATTGAATTCCACGATATCCCACCATGAACCTCATCCACCGTGCCAACGCTGGCATGGCCCGGTTTGGTTAATTTCATTTTGGCCAATGTTGGCCCAATTAGGAAACTGGTCAGCACGAACAATTCCGTTTGATAGGGATAGTAATTGAAGGCTTTCAGTGTTTGCCGATGAAATTACTAGGCATGTGGAGAGCGGCTGGCGGGCAAACTCGGTTACAATTGGGTTGCACTTAGCAGAGCAGTTGATGGCAGTTGTAGTTTGCAGAGCAGTTTGATGGGAGTGATATAACAATTTGGAGAATAGCCTGATTGCAGTTTAAAGAGCAGTCCGATAACCGTTTAGAGAGCAGCCTGATAACCGTTTAGAGAGCAGTCTAATAACCGTTTAGAGGCATCGTCTGGAGATTGTGAAGATCAGTTTATTGGCAGTATGCAGTACAGTCTAACGGTAGTTTGGAAATCAGACTGATGGAGTTTGCAGAGCGACCTAAAGACAGTTTAGTTACCAGTCTGCATTAAGCTTGCATGCTTGTTTGTATCGCAGTCCACAGCTAGGTTGAATAGCTGTTGGAATCACTGTTTCAAGAACCAGTTTGATGACAGTTCTGCGAATACTCTGATGACACTTTGCAGAGATATCTCATAACTACTTGGAAAACAATCTGGTGCTGGTTTTATGAGCGTACTGATGGTAGTTTCAGGAGACACCTGACTGCATTTGCTCAAAAATCTTACAGCAGTTCGGAAATTTGTCTGATGTCATTTTTTAGCAGAACTCTGATGGTTGTTAGACAAGAAGTTTTTGGGAGAGCTCATACTTCCTCGAGCTTAGCGTACCGATTTTTTCTAATGCAGAACTGGTGGGTAAGAATCTACCAAGTTGGGTGGAAGAACTTGCCTTAGTTGATCGATAGTCCGTGTGGTCGGCGTTGTGAATGCTGTGGTGGAAGAAAATTCACTGAGGAAATTAATAACGTAAAGGAGACAATTTAGAAGTTATAACGATTGGAGATAATGGAGAACACTTATAACTTTAATATTTATTTCCAAATAGAGATACAATTTCATAGCCGGCTAATTTGTTTATCAAACTTCCAACTGATCTTGCCACCACAATCACAATGGAGAATTATAAACTATCCTGCAAATGGTACAGGTGGATGAAAACCTACTCTAACAAAAAAATAAAATAAAAATCCATACACTGGCCGGTTCAAATAATTGGTACTTGTTTTGAAATGTTCTTTTAACAACCAGATAACCCTAAGCTAAGAAACATACGTGAGAAAAATGGGGTGGCCTCATGCCAGTTCAATTGAGCATCTATCAAAATAAATGTAAATGTTAATTTTATATTAATAGACACATATATGACCAATCTGGGCGTATTTCAACAGAACTATCTGATTGTTCTTACTTTCAAAGGTGCAAATTCCATGAAATCAACCAGCATGGCCAACGCGACCATTGAAGCAGATGACGGTCACCAGAACTGATTGGATGCAACGGAGGAATAAGAATGAATAACATTCAAAAGTTTATGAAGTGCTCATGATGCTTTATAATATATATGTATATATATATATATATGTATAAATATTTATATGTATATATATATATATATGTCAAAACCCTTAATGTAATTTACCTGTCAGTCTTTCGTCACCACTAAAAACATTCTGTATGTTCCCTCTAACTAAGCAGTGTTGAGGAAGGACTTTACTCTTCCCACACTGCGAACGAATATTCTTCTAATGGATATTTGTGAGGCTTGCCTTGGTCTTCGTATCTTGGTTACGAATTTCTGACACTGGGCTGTGATAAGAGATGGGGGGCTATGTGCGTGCAATTGTTAATTCTGACAGTTAACAATTGTATCGTATAACATCATGGCCTTTTAACCATCCTTCGTGGCTCATTGGCAGAGAGTTCGTCTCTTGGATTCGATGACCCGGGTTCGAGCCCCGGTGACCGATGAATAACATGCCAAAACCCTTAAT
>SDVV010041698.1:0-10409 GCA_016164225.1 Gammarus roeselii | reverse complement strand
GAGCAGCTGGTCATTGTTAGTTCTCGGTGAGCAGCTGGTCATTGTTAGTTGTCGGTGAGCAGCTGGTCATGGTTAGTTGTCGGTGAGCAGCTGGTCATTGTTAGTTGTCGGTGAGCAGCTGGTCATGGTTAGTTGTCGTTGAGCTGCTGGTCATGGTTAGTTGTCAATGAGCAGCTGGTCATTGTTGGTTGTCGGTGGGTTGTCGGTGAGCAGCTGGTCATTGTTAGTTGTCAATGAGCAGCTGGTCATTGTTAGTTGTCGGCGAGCAGCTGGTCATCGTTAGTTGTCGGTGAGCAGCTGGTCATTGTTAGTTCTCGGTGAGCAGCTGGTCATTGTTAGTTGTCGGTGAGCAGCTGGTCATGGTTAGTTGTCGGTGAGCAGCTGGTCATTGTTAGTTGTCGGTGAGCAGCTGGTCATGGTTAGTTGTCGTTGAGCTGCTGGTCATGGTTAGTTGTCAATGAGCAGCTGGTCATTGTTGGTTGTCGGTGGGTTGTCGGTGAGCAGCTGGTCATTGTTAGTTGTCAATGAGCAGCTGGTCATTGTTAGTTGTCGGCGAGCAGCTGGTCATCGTTAGTTGTCGGTGAGCAGCTGGTCATTGTTAGTTGTCAATGAGCAGCTGGTCATTGTTAGTTGTCGGCGAGCAGCTTGGCGTTCTCCGCCTTGGCACTGGTGCCAGTCCAATAGTGGGTGGAGTGGTTCAGATACACTCGTACACTCGGTGTGGTGTTTGGTCAGAGCAGTCTAATCGCATCCACTTTCTAGCATTGACATAGTTCTGTGCATTTGTTGTAGTCTGTCAAGCTGTGGAGTATTAATGACGAGGCAACGCGCATTTGTGATGGCATGCTGCGCAGTGAAGTGCGACTCCCAAAACGGTGTTGTGCATTACGCTTTTATATGCTGTGCAGCGAAGCGTCGCTGTTGAACTATCAAGATATACTGTCAAAAAGTTGCTTTATACCATGCAAATTGATTCGGTGCACCGCGCGCTAGCAGGTTCAATACACTGACGGTGTGCTCTACAGTCGCCAGCTTGGTGGCCGAGAGGGTTGAGAGTCTGTCTCCTTACTGTAAACTTTCATTGGAAGTTGATTGTTCGAGTATCTCTTACCCCGATGGCGACAATCTGGCCGGTTTCTTGCATGGTCAAAGGCCGCCCCGTAATAGAACGCCGTAGGTAAAAAAATAAGACTATCGGGTGGCAGCTACGCTGGGGCGTTTCACATTGTGATGCAGACTCACGTGTGTCGCCTGCTGCTGAACTCACTCGGGAGTTGAAGGAGTGACACTGCAAAGTTACCGGAGTCTCCCCAAACGAGCTCATTTTCATGGCTTCCAAAATAACAGGTTTATCAACGCTAATGTTAGGCTGAACTTGAAACACCGGAGATGTGGCGTGGCTATGAACATTTGTATTATGTTTGAAAAAATATGGAGGTCCAAATGTTCTTGAGAGGTGTCCTTATGTGCATGATACGCATTTAAGTTAAGTATATATCCGTATCGTATGATTGTGTTTTGACTGGCCCCTCAGTCAGCGGGCTGATGGAACTCGTAACCTCGCAGTTTTTGTGTCGCCGTTTCGTACGTGAACTTGGCCAACTTCGGGTTAGCGCGAGACCATTCACGGTCTTCAAAGAAAAGATAACATTGGGCAAAACGCCGCAGTGATCCGCTAGATCAGTGAGATATCCTGTGGAACAACAAAGTTCTACGTAGGTGAACGTGAGCTGTTGAAGATGCGTTGATGTGAGGTAGAAACATTGAATGTGTTCACCCATGCTGTGTTGTAGAGATGAACGTTGATGTTATGTAGGGTCGCGGTACAAGCAAAGTACCTAAATACTCAGCCGCATTGTCTTACGGAAGAGTAATTTGTAATTTAATTCATGTATGGATATTTTTTGCTTACATAGCGGGTTGCTGCAAAGCTGCCACCCGATGTTTTTTTTGTCCAGGGAGTTTATTGGCAGGCCTTTGACTTGGAGACCGGCCAGAATGTCTCACTTGGGGTCTCATGAACCTGCAACCTCCGCTCCCAATGGAAGTCTATGTGAGGAGAGCCCGACACGCTGCCCAATAGGCCACCGACCTGACACGTCAAATATCCTTACGAATTTCAAAAGGCATGGAAACGTCCGAATAACTTTATTTTGTGGTGCGTAGTTGTTGGCCTTTCTGCGAGCTTCTAAAGAACAGCTTCGAGTCCGTGTAAAACTATTCAGGCACTTACGTTGTGCCTGATGCATGACGTTGGAGACCGCGGTTAGGAAATTCGAAGCTGTGTATACCATTTGTACGTCGTATGCAGAACGTATGGCCAGCAGGTTTTGTGCAGATAACAAACTAGTCTCAATGTCTTGAACTGAATTTTTACGTGCGATTATTTGTCGGTATTTTCATTTAGTAGTTTGAATCGTGAACCATTTAGCTCGATTTATTTGATAGATTAGGATTATTCCGAAACTCTTGATGGCTATTGTGATAGTAGAGCACTGGTTTTAATTGTCTTGCTCTCATTATCGCCAGGAGAGTTGTGATTATACCCAAGTCATAATATTTGGAAGTGCATGCTATTGAATATTTGTAATACTGAGTACGAAGGTTCATCAGGATGCAGCTACTTCATGGAGCCAGAATCCGGTAACCATTGGATCCTACACGCTAACTTTCCTTCCTCTCCCATCCACCGCCAGTCGTTCGCCCAGATTTCCTTAGGACGTTTGAAGAGTCTGGTTCTGTCAGTGCCTGGATATCTACTTCCTTGTCTCTCGTTGGCTAGGATCCTTCTGGAGAATGCTCGGCGCATAAAGTGCTAACCAAACTCTCAAACTCTAGTCTGGCTCTCTGTCTCTGTTCTGACACTTCTCTTCATCCCACACGAGGGACGCTGCACTTCGGCCCACGCAGTCCCAGTCCTATCGGCGTCATCTCAACCTCGTCTGGGAGTGCCTCTCGTCCTGTCTGTTAACGATTGCCCTATTTCAGAGGTTTGGACGCTCATAATTTGCTCCTATGTTGTTGAACCCTCCTCACTCTTGTCTGAGTTTCCCTTAGCACAAAGTTTTTGGGATGGCTCACTTTTGGGCGTTGAATCTCCTTCGTTGGCTGTTCTCCCTGATTGAACGCTTTTCCTCATTGTTGCGTGCTCTCTGTTTCCCGTTCTATCTCACTGCTTAGAGCTACCCTTTACTCTTTTCTGTCATGGTAGGGATACTCTCTTTCACGCTCCTATCGTCGCTTCAATCCCGCTCCACTTAAGTTCTTGGTGTCCTCTGTCGGCTAGATGAAGGACCCAATTTCCTTTCGCTCCCCTCTCGTCCATAGTCAGGATCTGGTCTCACTAGCTCGCCCGAGATACCATGAGATCTTCTTTGCTAACGCAACTAACTCTTCTGAATGGAGGAAGATCTGCCCCTCCCCACCTTTACTACTCTTCCTTCTGGAGTCTTAATCCTGGCTTTACTATCGCAATATCGTTGTTCTTTCGTTCTCTGTTCGCATTTTTTCTAGAAATTTTCCTCCGGAAAGCGCTCTTCCACCTTAAAGGGGCTACTGCAGATTACAGGGATACAAACTTCCTTCGCTTCGGCGGCCACCGGTTCATAGCTGCTGCCCGCCTACTCAATCTACTTTGGAATTGTCCTCTGCTCAGCCCTCGGGAGCCAATCCTGTTATTTCTTTTCCTGTTTAAGACTCTCTCAGCGTCTGGGGTAAGAGACTATACGATCAGCGTCACCACCCCATAGATTTGTCTGAGCGCTCACGCTTTCCATCACCGCTGTCAGCATCGTAATCTTTGAGGCAGCACTTCTCACCCCTTCCAGGGGAGCTTGACTCTTAGCGGCCTACGGAACGGTATTGGGGTGGATGGATGATTATTCATTTTATAGATCATTAACACTTTATTTTAGTATTTTATTATTTCTTTTTGCTTGGGCTCTGTTATTCTTCTCAGCCCTTTTTTTCATGATCCTTTTTATATTAATTATAAAATTATATACCGTTAGTAAACCTACTCTGTTACTATTGTGAACCTACTCTGTTACTATTGTGAACCTACTCTGTTACTATTGTGAACCTACTCTGTTACTATTGTGAACCTACTCTGCCGCTCATCAATTCCCCTACGGGGGTCTGCATTAACTTCGCGTTGGGACTCCGGTGGAACATGAAAGCAAATCATAATAATACGGAACGGTAGCCTAGAGGCGTGAGCGTTGTATCGGCAAGTTACCAAGTTTTTTCGAATGATTGCATCCACTAACTTGGTCAAGATAAAGTGGCGGAAATTTCCATCCAGCTATTCGTTTGAGACAGTGATTCTAGCAGTTGCTGTGAAAAGTATTAAAGGCTACTTATTTTACGTATTCATTACACTTAGTGAGTCAACCCATGAAATTTATCCGGACAATTATCAACAATTCATTTAACGGGGTAAGCCATCAATTTGTAACCATTTTTTGTGATGCGATGTTCTAGTCGAAGAAAATTTTGTAGGAGAGACCAACCAATATTTTCCAAGCTTATTTTTGTCTAGTCACGGTAAGATTCCTCTTATCTAAAACCAAGGCATTCTGTAGAGACCTTTGCTTTATTTCTAGTAAAATATTGGACTTCTCCGAAAAGGTGGAGATCAATTTGACGACCTGGATTTGGGGTGGATGGATGGTTATACATTTTAATAATTTTTAGATCACGAACACTTCATTTTAGTATCTATTATTTCTCATTTCGTGAGTTCTATTAATTATCTGTGCCCTTTTTTTTCATGACGATCCATTTGTATTATATAATTGTGTATTGTTAGATGCCCGCAGGGGCCTGCAGGGTGACGAGCGACGACTTCGCGTTGGGGCTCCGCTGGAGGGCGATAGAGGCTACTGCTCCCAATACGATAAACCTACTCTGAATCTACGCTAAACCTTCGCGTTGGGACTCCGGTTGAAAATGGAAGCAACTACTACTACGCTAAACCTTCTCTGTATCTACGATTAACCTACTCTGTATCTACGTTTAACCTGCTCTGTATCTACGTTTAACCTACTCAGTATCTATTTTAAACCTACTCTGTATCAATGTTAAGCCTACTCGGTATCTATTTTGAGCCTACTCGGTATCTATGTTGAGCCTACTCGGTATCTATGTTAAGCCTACTCGGTATCCATGTTAAACCTACTCTGTATCCACGTTAAACCTACTCATTCTACGTGAAACCTACTCTGAATCTATGTTGAACCTTCCCGTAATCTAAGCTGCACCCACTTTGCCACTCTTCAATTGCCCTGCGGGGGAGTCATCAACCTCGCGGTGGGACTCCTGTGAAAAACTGAAGCGGCTACTACCACGACCTGTACAAACTCGCGACAATGTCTATTTCTCGGTATTGTTGTTTGGAAGTCCATACAACAGTCATCGTAAGCCAATTAAGTTGGAACGGCAGTAGGACTACCCATGATCAAGAAACTGAACCTGCTTAACAGATGTGCCAAACTTACCTTACCCATTAGTATTCAGAAATTCGTGCCATAAAATGATGTGTCGAGCAAAGGTTCAGGGGAATTTCTTCGACTCTTTATTCTCGTGCCTCGCCTTCTAATCCAAGCAAACATCACTCGTGGCAAAGAAATTTAATTTGACAAGTTTTGAGTAACGTTATTTGATGTCACACTCGGGCGTAATTTTGAGCTAAAGTTGAGCTATTGACGATACAATTTTATTTTAATGTTTGCTTGTGTATTGCAAAAAAGATTGTAAAAGTTAATCGTGCAAATGTCACTCTGTGTACGATGTATCTTTTTGAACATATTTTATTTACGTTGCCGGTCTTGGAACAGTGTTTTGGAACATGTGTATTCTGTTCGGCTCAGCACGAACGTACTCGAGCTTGTCTGACCGACATAATTTGATTGTGAAACGATTTCCGCGAATTCAAACGTATTGGATAATCTGCTACACTTCGATAAGTTGCTAAGTTTCGCACAGTGTTACTCGATTTGATTGGGGTGGATGGATGATTGTTCATTTTATAGATCATTAACACTTTATTTTGGTATTTTATTCGTCCATATTTCGTCGGCTCGGTTATTTATTTCTGCCCTTTTTCATGATAAATTTCACTTGGTTCATAATTTATCTAGGTGAGGTGGATTGAGACAATGTGACCCTGGGAAGGGGGGGTACTCGTGTGACCCGCGGGACTCTTGAGGACCCGCGGTTTCGGGAACCCAGAGGACTTGGAAGACCAGGAGGATTTAAGGGAATCCACGTGCTCTTCTGCGACTCTTTGGGACACCCTTGAGACCCTGTAGGACCCTTTTGATAGACTATGGGGCCCTCTTGAGGCCCCTCTAAATCCTGGAACCTTTGCTCCCCTCTCCCTACGCTGTAAAACCCATACACGGAGGTATGTATAGATGTGGATGCTTGAGTAGAAAAATTAGTTATTACAGTCCACAACAAGACTGACGCAGAGGGGGAGAGCCGCGCCGAGGTTGGTCGAGGTGCGTCGAAATCAGTCTAAACCTGTTGAGAAGAGTAGAATTGGTCGCGACGAGTTGAAAATGGCCGAAATGGTTTGAGACAAGCCGAGATGAGCTGAGACTAGGGGACTCGATGCCGTAAACCTAGTACCAATCTCGACGATGCCACCTGTGCGCACTAGCGTGCATACATATTACTCATGAAGTGTTCTAAATGATTGGAAGCGGAGGTCCGTTTTGTCTAAACGTTTACATGTGCGCACCAGCGAGCGTCCGTCACGACTACAATGTTTTAATAGTAAAAACTTAGACAACGTTGTTTTTCTTGCACACAGAGGTGTGCAAGCCTACTGGAATACATGATCAGTGAGCCCTACGGAGGAGCCTATTATGATTCACGTTGAGGCTCTGGTGGAAATGAGGCGAAAATCAAATCAAATGGTACTCTATTGATGTAATAATCAACAACTTTGATTACCCCTCACGATCGGATGGTTACTGCTTCCCACGCCAAGTTGTGATGGGCTCAGCGTCAAATTGATCGATGATGCTAAAGGCCAAGATGAAGGCTCTGGTAACTGTTTGCTTGTACGCAATTCCCTTATTTAATCTGGGCTGAAGGAAATCTTTACCTACTCTTTCTTAATCTACTGATGTTAGCTATTTAGTTTAGAGGTTAAAATTTAATTTACTCTGGTTGTGGAACATTCTCCTGAATGTTATTGTGAATATTTTTTCCAACTCTTGAACTTGATGAAGCTGTCCTCTTAACTGGTCAACTGAACAAATGTTTTTTTTATCGGGGAAGAAAAAAAATCTGGTAATAGTTACGGTTTTGAGTTTGTTTGGACTAAGCAAGTACTAAAATTGGTGTCTCAGCAGGTGAAATACATCAGCTTGCAGGACTTTGTGAAAAGGGAAATTTCTCGATTGAAATTTGTCGAATCGACTGTTGCTCTAAACCATCGAATGGCTGGTTGAAAACACACGTCATGCAGCATTTCTTCTTCCTTCCGTGAATGGACAGTTCGTTTGAATCTTTCCATTTTCATGCTACTGACTGTAGAGTGTGCTCGCTAACGGATGATATCGGATTTATTAGCTTACCTGAATTCTGTTAATTAAAGGTTGTGTGACTGTGAGCTTATGAGTGTGAAGTGCGCCTTGCCGTCGGCCACCCCCCTTCCTGGGGGATGCGGCCTAGTGTCTGTATCTGTAAACGTGTTCGTAAATGTAAGAAGTTGAGCTTCATTCTGTAGACGATTTTGTAAGTTCAGAAGTGGTACATGTTTTTCATACGCTTAGATTCTACAGATGTACAGTAGCTAATAGAAGTTCGTTTATGGTTAGTCTGAAACTGGAAAATCAATTCGGCTTTCCCCACGAATAATTTGACTTCATATCAACATTTCTTGCGGTTCTAAAAGTGGACAAAGCTTTTTAATGGATAATTTTGTTAAATTTCCGACCAGTTCAAATACCGAGCGTAAAATTAACTTAGAAGATTTAACTTTGTTTGCAATCTTGAACGAATTTTCTTTCGCTGCTGTACACGAGCCAATAGGGTTTAATGTCTTGTTAGCTATCCATAGATTTTGTTATCGAAACGTCTAATATATCGAATGTGACTCTGCACAATTCCTTGTAACGAGATCTTTGTAAAGAGATGTGGAGTAATATGTGACAGTGTGCACGGCTAAACCATGAGACAGCTAATTTACCCGCTGCAATTCCTTTATTCTTATGCTCTTTAAACTGATGAAATATTTGTTAATGATCGAATGAAGATGATTCTTCGTTGACTTGATCTTCAGAACCAGGCCATATTGAATTCCCTTGGGTCAGTGTTGCATATAGTTTTCATACTTTTATTTCAAAGATGTAATCAAAGTTTACAAATCAATCGCCAGTAAAGTTTGTTCCAACCTATGAAATGTACACTGTTGGGGCTTAACGCACGCAATGACTTGCAAAAAGTATTGTAGAAATTTTAACGATTGAATAGCACTAGCTTTGACTTAATTGCCAAAGTAATGATAGCATATTTCTTGTCTTCATTACGTTCTAGCGAGAGGGGGAAATCAAGCCGCCCAACATATCCATAGGTAAATCGGGCACTTGGATTAACCATTTTGTTGATGCTACACTCGCGCTTAATAAGAGTTCTCTAAGTTTTGAGGCTTCACCAATAATTGACGAAGTAACAAGCTTGATGGCTTACACGAGAGAATAGCCCCATATGCGGATCTCTGTTTTACGAAGTCCATTTTGGTTTTCCTAAATCTTGTTCTGATTTTGGCATTTTATTGCCTCTGTCCAGACTGTGTTTTGGAGGTGGCCCGTGTTCAGGTTTTGCTCTAAATACCATATAAGAGTTCTCAAGACCGCCCTACGGGGAAGTCTGCATTAACTTCGCGTTGGGACTCCGGTGGAACATTGAAGCAAATAATAATAAAAATAAGAGTTCTCAAAATGCAGAGGCTGCTAAGTAATTCTATTATTTAGATACCTGACGGTTGAACTAATTGACATGGAACGAAGAGCTCCAGGTCTGCTATTTCAGTTTTTTTTTTAAATATGAGGCCCGAAGGACCCGGAAAGATGCCTCTCCCATTTATTTCCCAAGGCCCCCAAAGATAGGGAGACCCATGGCCCCATCACTCGCCAGAGGCTGAGTCATTCAACCATACTACTACCGCCTCCAGCCCTCCTGGAGTTACGGCCTACCCCCTCTACCTTAACTATGGTCAGATGTATAACTACCAGAGTTAATAGGCTCACAAGCTAATTGAACACTCTGAGCGTTGCCACGTTGCACAGAAAGTCCCAGCCTCTGCTTGAGCCAGAACGTTTCGCGAGGGTCTACGGAGGCGGCAGATAACCGTAGGTCGATGTCACGGATCAGGAGGCTGCTGGACTTGCCCATAACGCCGGTCGTCTCAATAGCTAAGGGCTCAAAATGGTAAGTCACAAAGCGATTGATCATTTTTTTTTGTTTTCTGCAGGATTGGCAGCCCTACCAGCCTCCGTAAAAGTTTCAGGCAAGTGACTTGTCGCAAAGGTGTCGACGCAGGTACAATCCCATAAAAGGTTTTCCCCTCTTGAGAAGGGGAAGACTAACGCAGTCAGGTCGCTTGCCGTCACTTCGATCGGTACCGGGCTCTCGTATCGTACCAAGGCCAACTTTACGTAATTTTCGTTCAATTATGCCATTCGGAGCCAAATGTCAGATGTCGACCCCCGCTATAATGGCAGGAGAGCGCGTGAGTGCCTGATTCCCCCACACACAATGACCGCAGTGTCAGAACTGCGGATAACACTTCGGTGCACAGACTCGGAGCGCAAGAGCTATGCGAAGCGAGTCTGGGTCCAGTAAAGTACCAAGCGAAGCGGCTGGAATTACTTCTAGCAAAGAACCGCTATCGTGACGAAGAAGCCGCCAGGAGATGAGCTTTAGTATTAGGGTCTTGCGCCTTGAGTAACAGGCCCTCCAAGGTTATCCTTACTCTTTCACTGTCTCAAGATTTAAGGATGGCGCAACAGTCGCCCTCTGGGTTGGGGTGGATGGATGCTTATTCATTTTATAGATCATTAACACTTTATTTTAGTATTTTATCATTTCTTCTTGCTTGGGCTCTATTATTTTTCTCTGCCCTTTTTTCATGGTGACAAATTTTGAATTTTATCATTATTATTATATGTATCGAGGTTGGTTGAGAGGAGGTGACCCAGGGAGAGGAGGTACTCGTGGGATCCGCGGGACTCGAGGACCCGGGGTTTCGGGAACCCGGGGGACTTGGGAGACCAGGTGGATTTGGGGTGGTCCACTTGGATCTTTCTGGGGCCTTTTGGGACTCCCTTGAGACCCTTTGGGAGCCTTTTGAGAAACTGTGGGACCCTAAAGAGGCCCCTCTGAATTCTGGAACC